>JAPYYS010000928.1:0-15705 GCA_030522525.1 Campopleginae sp. 14b
TTCCGATTGTATTTGGAGCTTTTCACCTTGAGAAGCTTCAAGAGCACTTTCGTTCTTCCATACTTGGGCTTCTAGGCTTTTAACTATGCGGTCGTGGTTCTCTTGCTGAGCCACCATTTGAGTTTCCATTACCGTCACATCATCTATCATTTTTTTGTTACGTTCTGAAAGATCTTTCGCCTGTGCCATTGTATACAGTAACTCAAATTTTGTTGGCAGCGCATCGTCGAAGCAATTTATGATCGACTTTGCGAGAGCTCTGTGCGCGTCATTTTCGTATTCACGAACTCCTATTGCTAAGTAACTCCGTTCTATCCCATTGGATTCGCGCGCATTTTCGTTGAATGCAGCCATCTTCAGTTTCCATAAACTATTGAAACACCTATTCCAAACTGTTGAAATGATTATGGAAAACTTGACATATGCAGCTATGTTTTTCCAGGGGGTATCGCAGCCAATGAATGTATCGTTGAACACTGTATTCATATTGCCGATCAGTGCAGGTGTTTGTTCGACAATGACGTAGTTGGGAAAGCTTTCAATAGTTTCGGCGTGATCCAGATGTTCGATGAGTTTTTGAATTCCTCCACGCAGAGAATCTTTATTTTGGCCGGATGCCAACAACATCATGCCCATTCTTTTAAAAAGGAAAACGTCCGTCTTTGAGATGATCATGTTGCATAAGCACTATATCTTACGCCAGCAGTGTTAGAAAAAAAGTTTTTTCCTCGACTTGCTCTGCAAGATAAGAAACATTCCTTGGTGATGGAGGACGTTGTCTATGACAATTCGAGTGGCCACCGGAGGCTGACGGTAATTCATTCGCTTAACTCTTAGCTGGCTCCTTAATAAGGAATATCTCCGGTGGTCACGAGTAAGCGTGCTCGCGTGCTACTCAGGAAGACCGGGTAGTTACGAACTATCTCGCCGAGGTTTGTGCAGTCATGAGGACAGAAGTTCACGTGTATAGATAAGCGCGATTTCTCCTAGAGAAAATGGGCAAAAAACATATGCATCATACGTACAAATGAGATACTTGGTTAGAACAAAACACGACAATATGCGTACCGATGGTTGTAACGTCTGATCGAGTCGTTTGGCACTCCACAACTGAACCTAGAAATGCATACGTTGTACACTGTCCAGACAAAGTCATCGATATAGTTCAGTTGTGGAGCGCCAAGTGGTCCGATTGGACGTTACAACCATCGGTACACATTTTATCGTGTTTTATTATGGTTTTGTTCTTGAACAAACAATTTAGACTTAGGCCTCGTCATCGAGAGGCTGGAAAGGTTCACGGAGACGAGATTTTCGTTACCATGAATCATTTAGTTGTTTGTTTGCTGTTCGCACAGTGGGTTCTCCAACTACACGTCATTGTGTCGCAATGTGCCGCACACTACGAATCTGCGTGTTAGCAGTGCTTCCTGGAACGCAGGCTGTTTTCTGAAAACACCGAAAGACCGCTCTCCGAACGTTTAGCCGACCTTAGCGACGCTGCTATTAAAAATACCAAAAATTATTTGAATTGTTCATACTCCTGGCAGTACAGCACTGCGGAACAACCTTTTAAAGAGTCGGATGAGGGCGACTCTGTGAGATACCGTGCCGTAGTTGGAACGCTTAACGGTATACGCTGTGTAGCTCTGTGTCGTAGCTGGAAAACTCCCACGACAAAAACGACAGTTTAAAGTGTCGGATGAGTTCCAAGGCATGATTTCGATAATAACCGTCCACTGATCGTGGATTTAACAGAATCACAGAACTGATCCACGCGGCAACCTGAAAACGGTTCCCGCTGACCGACAGTTTTCTTGATTTATCAGCACGACCACTGTACACATTATCGTTCTATATTCAGAGACTCCAAGAATAAGCCAAGAGCTAGTTCACTCTTATCAGTTGCACCTGCTTCAGCGCTTTTATCGCTATCGCCATTACTGTTTTGTCAATTATTGTAATGTGGTACATGCAGCGTTGCAGTCAGAGTTGTCGTCACTACACGTATCGCATGATCGTTTTGAGTGTTCTGTTGCTTTCTGGATATCGCTGTACTTCGCATCTGTATTATTTTCACATTCGGAGTCGCTTCCATGTCCAAACTTACGGCTATCATTATCGTTCTTCAGGCGTATGATTACCCGCCAAAGCACACAACTAGCATGCATGGATAAAGTAGAAAGAAATAGTTTTCCTGATGAGTAGGATATGAAGTTTATTTCAAATACGGAGCCATATGAGAGGTTCACGTAATTCGTAGACGAGCGTTTGGCATCAGGAATTTCTCGCTCACTGGAACTAGTTCTACGATAGCGGTGTGGATGTCTATCGCGTCACGTTCAACTTGGACGTCCAAAGCGTTGAAAACGTACGTTACCGTTCAACTTGGTACTGAAAATGCTTACGAGCCTCATCGTAGTAAAACGCTATCATTCTGTGATAGCGCTTCGTCGACCACGTTGGATATAACCACAATTAATTGCTCAACGTCCCATCACCGGCCTGATTTGTTGATTCAGTGTGCTATCGTGGGTACCGCTTTGTAATGGGCGATGAGCGCAAAACTTTGTCCCATGCGATCCAATAGATCCTAAGCCTCTGTCGAACGTGCTACAATCGATTGTTCATATAATTTCGAACGATTCAACGAGTGTCTGGAGGTTTCGGGTTTCAGCGTCCATAGTTGAACCGTCGCGTACTCGCGTACATGCTGAGAATCTGTCAGCCAGCTTTGTTCTACGCAAACGTTAGCGAAATTCCTGATTGTTAGTCCCGAGCCATTTCGGCTTCGGGCCTAGCGGTTTGAATTGCCGACACGTCAACCATAGGCAGACCTGCCAGGCCATTCCCACCTTGTGCACGCACGTACATACGAGCGCTCGTAAGTATAAAAAATTTAGTTGGCCAAGTAGCGGTGATCGTGTGGCTCTGAGAGATGTGACAAACAATCTGAGTGAAACCTTGCGGCGTTTGCCGATTTTATGGGACCGCGTGTTTTTCCATTTGACAGTTTCTCCTGCATCGCTACGTTCGCCACTACGGATGCACACCGTTAAATAGATGGATTGTTGCTTTAAAATGAATTTTGCCTACGTAAGTATGAGTTATATGTGCCCAACCAAGACAGGGGAAAGAAATTGTTGCTTTGTGTAAAACTTTTCAATATAATTTTTTGTCATGGACACTCAATCATGAAGGAAAATTAATCACATTGTTTATTTACACTACACTTTCATAAATAAATGCAATAATATAAGGGGCTCACTCAGAGGAAGTCCTCTAGCAGGTGCTCTATCGATTTTCTGTATGTTTTTCCATGCAACTTTTAAAGACACTGGTATTCTTATTCTCTATTTGGATATTCGTTGTTTGAATGTACTAACGAGTACTTCACGCTTTTGTGTGTTGCTTATTTGACTCCGGCACTCCGACCGAGCTAGCGGAGCGGAGCGCACCTTTTTTCGATTGCGTTGTCCTATGTACCGTTGCTTTTATAGGTTATAACGAAATTGTCTGTCAACACCGTCATATCGTTGCGTTGTGTTTTCCTCCCCGATACAGACGGAAGGAAGATTGATTTTTCATTTAGCGACAGTGCAGAGTTAAATGAATAGGAACTGTTCGCAATCTTGTTGTACCATGAGTGACCTTGAAAAATGTTTCACACGGCCAAAAGTGCGTTTTTCAAAATCAGCAGCCGAATTGCCAGATGGTATAAGTGCCTCCGGGGTTTTAAAACAGAAACCAAAAGTAAAAAGCGTCACGAATCTGAGACCTCAAATAAAAATTTTAAAAGCTCCGTTAGCGAACAACGAGTTTGGATGGAATTCCAGTCCTGAAGAGATTTCTACGAGACGGTCTGGAGGAGATTCTGTTGACGATGAACATTTCCGTCTCTCAAAAACCAAATTTCTCTCCAGTCCAGACTCGGACGAATTTCTCCCATGTGCAGAAAATCCAAACGGCAAAATTAAATGCTGCCAAGACACAGGAAATTCTCAGACAAGTGCAATAAGCGCCGACCACCCTTCCAAGCCAAGGAAGAGCATCCTGGTAGAAAAAAAACCATCATCCACAAAGTCTGTTCATTTTTCTGCACGAAACTCTGAAAAATCAATTCCTCAGAAAACTTCAAAGTTCTCCAACGATGAAAAGAAGACCGGAACAAATTTATTCCAGCCAAAAACTTTACGTTCCAACAAAGAAAATGTCCCTTTGAGAGAAAGCAGTAAAAATGTGATCCTCAAAGTCCCTCAAAACACGCCTCGAAGTGCAACTTCCACATCCACAGCCACAAGTACGATTCTACTCAAAAATAAAACTTCCGCCACTGAAAAACCATCCAGAGCCTCGATCCCCAGCAAACCTGCACAAACTGTAACAAAACCAAGCACCGAAGAAAAAAGAAAACCAAAGCCACCGAAAAAAGTAGAAGAAAAGCCACAAGCGAGAAAACTTAACGAGCCACAAAAGCCCACGAAGATGGCATTGATGGCCTGCATGAAATCTGCTCGACCTGGCATTTCAAAGGTACCTATGAAGAAAACTATCGTGAGAGACGCATCGACGACTCGCTCCACAATACACATCGGCCCTGGAATGCCAAGATCGCGAACCCCAGACCCGTTGGCTCGTTTGAAAGGAGAAAACAATCATCGCTCTGCGTCGGATATTCATTCGGCTGATAAACTCTCCCGCCCAGAGCTTAACTCCATTACATGCACTATGAGGCAATTGCTAGAAGCTCAGAAGGAAAAAATTGTCCCGGACATTGAGCATTTACCAGCATTCTATCGCAGGCTGATCAACGGAAAGGTATGCTTAACACAATTCATTTATCGTGGGTTGCTGGAGACCCAAGCTATTTTTGTTTTGTTCGAAGAGTGGGTGTGTTTATGGCAGGAAATATATTTATTAAAGTTTTTTTGCCATCCCCATCGTTTGCCCTTTAAGTCGAATTATAAATTATCACTGATTCGTCAAACTGGCTGAAAATTCTCTTAATATAATTTTTCCAAGATGTCTTGCTTAACGTGCAAAAGAAGTGAAAAAACGACGATAAACTAAACATGCAATTGTTATTTCATCAGGTATCAAGCGCATTGGATTTTGGCGCGAACGAGGCGATTTATCGGGACCTGATAGACCTAAGCATAGACGAAAAGCAATTGCCGACAAGACTGACAAGAAGCAAAGATCCAGAGCCTCGTCAACGAGACATAACGCCAAAGTTATCAGATTTTTTCGTGCCAACGAACGACGACGAATTCCGAAGAGCGGTTCTGGTGAGGCCGCCAAGTCCTCGTATCCTCGATACGTGGAATCCTTACAAAATCAGCGATAGAATTTTTTCCTGGAAAGAGAGTCTCGATCGGGAGTTTTGACGAAAATATTGAATTTAGTCACATACTGTCTCGCTTCGAAAATTGTTTT
Organism: Campopleginae sp. 14b; assembly: GCA_030522525.1. Classification (NCBI taxonomy): domain Eukaryota; kingdom Metazoa; phylum Arthropoda; class Insecta; order Hymenoptera; family Ichneumonidae; species Campopleginae sp. 14b. The sequence continues at coordinate 5,437 of JAPYYS010000928.1, forward strand.
TTTTTTTACTGGTTAACATTAAGGATAGTCTGTACAATTCGACGATATTTATATATATATATATATGTTTGTAGCTATATAATATATAATAAAAAAAATGATAGGAAAGCATGTAATATATACATTGCAGTTTGTTCTAGACAAATTGAGTTTTTCTTTAATTTCGGTAACCTCAATAGGATATCGATGATGGAAACCTTTGGAATTAACTCGCGAACGGATTGAGGTCTTCGTTATAATCGTTTTTGTTTTCGTCAGCTGCTAAAGTTTTGCCAGCTTCTTCAGCTTCCTCGGCGAATGGATTCATTGCTTCGTCGTAATCGAAAGGATTCATTGGTACAATGGGGGTTTTTGGTGGCACGAACGATTTGTTAGCCGGTGAAGATTTAGGGCTTGGATTGTTCATTATTTTCGCTTCTCTTATCGGCACGGGAGAAGCTCTCCGAGAGTTGTTTCGTGGTGTCGACGATCCACTTACCGCACCGGATAAATGAGCCTCCAATGACGACGAGTAAATATCTGGCTTGGCCAAATTTCTCTGTCGATCATGGTAAACCGATATCGGCCTGGAGGCGAATGGATCGTTACCGGGTTTCTTGTTGTCCGGTTTGACTGGAAATAAACACGTTTTTTAGCAAAAATGTCATCTGCCGAATGAATTTTTTCGTGGGCTATTGAGTATTACCTAGAGTTGTGTTGTGCCCCTCGGTCAGTCTTATTTTCGCTTCAGCTCCAGGGCCATAAGCGTTATAGTTGGGTTTTGGGTCTTGAATTTTGTTCTGTACAGCGAGGACGTTAGCGGGAGGAGCAGGATTTTTCTGAGCTGGTGCAGCGATCGGTTTATCGGCGTCGGTGATGACCATGAGTTTTTTAAAGACTCCACGACCGAAATAATTGGCAACGAGGAAGAAGGGATCCTCGGCACGATCTAGAAGACAATGGAAAGTCTCGTGCAGGTCTCGCGACTGTTCCTGGGCTCTAATAATGTCGAGAAGCTTCTTGTTGTTCGGTAAACAGGCCGGACACTCGTTCTCGTTCTCCGAGAAACTCTGAAAACAACTGAAAACCATTTTCTCTTGTAGTTTAATGTGAAAAAAACTTGACATATAGAATATCAACTAAAAAAATCAAATAAAGTTACTGTTGATGGTAGGAATGCTGGCACATGAAATGAACCGATGGCAACTCGAGCTGATGATTGCAGGCGCTACAACGAGCGCACTGGAAAATCATTGTGCTGTTTTTTATGAGATCTATTTGATCGCGTAATTTGTGGGTGTCTTTACGATATTTTTCCGCTAATTCAGCATCTTGGCGCGTCTGTTCGTATTCATTTTTGAATACACCGTTCAGATAGGATCTCACGTCGCCCAGGCTGCAGGTCAACGAGGTCGAGAGAGCATCGATCACCATCAAAGGCGACAAAAGACCTTCAGCGGCTGAGGAGAAGAAAAAAAAACATAAATTCGTACAAATGTAAATTGAGATCGTTTAAAGATTGACTAAAATTTGATTGGCTGACCTATGTGTTCGAGGATATCCGCAAGGAGCTTCGTCGAGGCATTTTTCTTCCTGGCGACGCTCCACAAAGCTTGCACCCAAAGATTCGGGTCCTGGTGCCCGAAATTTTTACAGGTAGCAAATACCTGCTCGTTGTCTCCTTCGCGTAGATGATATTGCAGAATGTCTTGGTATCTTGAAGACAAAAAATACCGAAAACGTTGGAATAATTTTCAAACATTTCATCAAAACTTTTTGTCGCTTCTGCCGGACTTACAATTTACGTTCCTCGTAAAGAAATAATAAGCCCCGGCGGAAATTGTGCTGATGGCAGAGTATAAGGATCTGATCCTTGTCGCAACAAGCCTCAGAACTTTGCAACAAACGTACAACCTTTTGCTCGTACTGAAGTTTCGCCACTTCGTTGTCCAGAGCTGACCAGATGTGAAGATAATGTTCCACTAGAGTATTGTATACCAGAGTACTCCACCTTCGAAAGGAGGTTTCAGAGGAAAAGTAAAAAAAAGTGACGAAAATTTCGAGCACACAGTGGAATACGTGAGTTATTTCGTTTTTTTCAATTACTCACTTGCTATCGCATTTAATCAGATGCTCAAGAAATTCGACGAGCCGTTCAGAGTTATTGAGGAAAAGGTGAATGAAATCTTCGGGATTGGCGCGTTCCACGTGTTCCTCGGAGCTTCCATCAATAACATTCTGCAAGGAAAAATAAAATTGAGCGCAATTCAAATTCTAAATAACGCATTTCCACTGTTTTTTGCGATGAGACTGAGAAAAATACGTACCTGATCGATCAACGGCCTGTTTGTTGCACGATAATTGGTACAAAGAGTTTTGAGGAATTGGGTTGCTTCGTTAGGGACGTTTTCGATGAGAATATTGCCATATTTTTTCATGTTCGATTCGGCTTCGTCGAAGTCCAAAGTGTTGATGTACTCGAGAGCACTTTTGTATTCGGCTTTGTCCTCGATTTGTATTCTCAAGTACCATTCGTGTTTGCGATGTTTACGAGCCAAGAGTAAAGCATCTTCGGGAGAAGCTTGACGGCAGACTTTGATCGCGATATCAACGTCGAAATCGACCTCGCGATCCTTCGTCATGATGAATTCTTTTAGTTTTTCGGTGTGATTCAATTTGGTGTAACAATTGAGCAACAACGTCGTGTGATCGCCGGAAGCTTGGCCTTGTTTGTGCAGCGCCTGCAGATAGGTCGTCAAGTTGTCGATATGTTGAGAATCGAGGAATTTCCTTATAACGTAAGAAGGCTCCAGTTTCCCGATCGTTTTTATGTATTGTTCTATTGCACCGTTGTGGTCACCCTTCGAGTACAAATGGTCACCGTATTGACGAAATATGTCGACCAGACCCTCTGCATCGTATTGTTGACTTTTAGCGATTCTGTTTGGAGCGGAAACGACAGAAACTATACTAGGCTCCAGTTCTTTTATTGGATTGGTGGAAAAAATGGTCTAGTCACGTATTAATTGTGTCGGGGCTTTTTCCGAAAAATGTCTGCGCGTCGTCTCCAAATTTTGTACGAAATTGTCATTCAAAAATGAAAATTCTTTCGATTTAGAATTTCTTTAGATTTTTTCGAAACTTGAAAAATTGAGAAGCGAGAGCGACTCATCGTTAGCCGACGAGAGATTCATTTTTCTCCTAATGTATCTGGATAATCGCACAAGTACCTGATCGATACGTCGTAAAGATTTTTTTTGAAGAGCAATGCCAATTTAGATTGCAAATCTTTTTCATCGAGATGATAGAGTTTGCTGTCACCGCTGAGTATGAAAAAACCGCCCCATTCGGAAAGTACAGCTTGTACCGAAATCATGGATGCCGAGGAGACGATAAATTTGTTTTGTATGTCGAGGACGGTGATGATGTGTTTGTCGACACCCGGGGGTATGGGCTCGACGGTACTTGGCTTGGCTGTTATCGTTGTTGTCGTGCGTGGCACGTTGCCCGCTTCTTTCGCTATTATCACCAAATATCCACGGAACCAATCGAGCATTATTTTTTGGCCATCGACCGCGTAACACGGTCCACGACCGTCCAGAGTGTAGCAGTAGATCGCCTGCAATTTTCACACAATTTGCTTCATTTTTTTTTTCTGAAAACTTGAAAGAAACGTAAAAGACGCAGATTTGAAAAAACAACGATTTGGCCTCACATTTTCGCCTAGCGAGAAAATACAAAACTTCAATAAACCGTAAAAATGCTCACGTCATTGCGGCCGATCATGAAGTGACTATCTTGGCTGGTTTCTGCAAGAACGCTGCATTTTTTTTCACAGCCCATATTGTCCAGCGGAGACTTGGTTTCTTTGTCCTTCACGGTTATGTTATAGAGATAAACACTGAGAGTTGTCGCAACGAACAAGTAGCTTTGCTTCCCTGTCGTTCTGATAGCCAGTCCGGTAATTGGAGTGTTGCCGTCTTTCAAAACTTTGATTTTGTTCTTGCGTTCTCTGGTGAGATCGCCCCTGAGGATGGAAAAAAATACACGAACAAAGGTTTCTCTGTTTAAACGTTCTCGGAAAGACTTTTTCATTCCAAAACCAAAATTTTCTGGGTTCACACCTGTAAAGCATTATCGAACCGTCCCCAAAACCTACAGCCATCAAAGTCATACTGGGATGCACGCAAAGAGCCGTAGCTGGAACTGCACGATAACTAGGAATGGCTCTACTGATTCGTACGCAAGTAGGGTTTTCTTGTTTGTCCAATTTTGCAAAATTCCAGACTTTTATCGTCGGATTGCAGCCCGGATCATCCTCCTGGCAAAGCAAATGACGCAATATCGTCCTTTCATTGAGTTAAAACGGATAAAATGGGATTTGGCAACCATTTGATAATAAAACTTTTCATCATTAGGAATAACGATAGTTGACAATTGAATTAACAGAAAGAGAGAGAAAAGAGAATTTGTTGAAACTCACGCCTATTGTGAAGAGATAAGTGGAATGTTGGACTTGTTCGGCAAGCGTAAGGCTCATTTCATAGGCTCTAAAAGTGGAGACTTGATAAGCTCGTTTAACGACATGGACGTTGCCCATGTCGTCGCCGAAGATCATGCTCCCATTGCCACTGGTCGCCGCAGTGACTCGGGCACCCTTTGGGAAGAAAAAACGAGAAATTCACCATAAGAATTCACTAATGAGATTTGAAATTAAAACTGGCAGGTAAAAGAGAAGATGAATTATTAAATTACCGCGAGTGCCTCCGCGATACTCCCGCCATCGACCTCTCGCTTTAGATCGAAAAAGTTGAAACGCCGCCACTACGAAAGCATCAGGGAAAAAACAACAGTTAATATCGTATTGACAATTTAGGGTGGTTTTTTGAACGTGTTTTTGAGGTTAGGTTGACGACGAACGACTTCTTCAGGACGAGGCGGTCAACGAAACCGTGAAAAATTATTCGCACCTCTAAAAATGCCATTCTGCTAGGACTTGGATATTAATTCAACATCTGAAACAAATATTATTATCACTGTGCCCGACTTTCACTTGATTCGATGAGAGATTTTTAGGCTAGTTTGACAGATATTTGACAGCAAGCTCAATACTCGCGCCGATAGAGTAGAATTCTTCATTCTCTTCTGTGCACCTTCCGTCTACATCTAGCTGATATCTGAATTACCGACCGTCCGGACAAATCTGACAAGGTTCGATTTTATGAGTTGGTGAAAAGATGGCGCGAAGATCGCGTTTGGAGGCGTCCAAATTTGACCGTTATTTTTTTGTTTCCATTGGAGAACCATGTTTTGATGACACCATGATTTATCGTGATTCACTTCGAGTGTGGATTATGATTTATTCGTTTGTCAAAATTGTGGACGTTTCCAAAATAGTTCATGAAAATCGAGATGAGCGTATATACGGTTCACAGTTTTGTTCGGTATAAATGGAGAACGCTGCTCATTGGCATGTTTGTTTTTTCAACGTGGAAATGCCATTTGGAAAGACGTCTTCGGTTGCTGGGTGCGTATCATCCGGAGAATCGTAGCAGGATCCGTCATACTTCGCGGAGAAGGTACGTCGAGGGATGAAATAACGAACAATGGAATCGATGTTTAAGACGTAAGTTTTTCTTGTTATATTTGTTGATAAAAAGGACGAACAGTTAGTTGTGTCAGCGAGACGAAAATAGTCATCGTTGACAGTTTTGCCCGGAAAATCGCGCGGGTCTCGGAGAATTGTTTGTTTTTTCTTCTATCATTCATATATATATAGAAATATATATATTTCAACAAAGGGCGATAACGATCGAGGGGGCGATAATCAAAGAAGGATATTTATATGTTCGAAAGTCGGGGCACTGTTTTTCGTTGTGTTTTGATCGCGGGACAGTCAAAATCAAAAACGAAACATCTTAATCACACTTTCCTAAACGCAAGTTCTTGTTGACGGCTCGAAAAAAAAGTGGCGAAGATTAAAACGACATTCAGAATTTCGTTTAGGAATAATTACTTGGATTATTTGTAACCATAGAATTTACGATTTAAAAAAAAAAACGGGCGTCGATCTTGCAGTACGAGGTTATGCGTCACCGTTCTAATCGATTTTCATATTTTCGTTAATTTTCTATGTATAATTAAACAAACTTGACGAAACATCGTCTACACAGCTACGAGAATAATAAAGTTTCGTTTTTTCGATAGAATTTCATTATCACTTTCAGAGAATAACATCGAATTTGTTGCCTAGAAAATACCAGCACATTTTTCTTGTAGATCGACGAAACTTTGCAGCAAGACCGACTCGCTCGTTTTCTTTTATATATATATAATTTTTTTTTCAATAATTCTATCTTATCTCTTTCCTACTTTAATATAATGCCTAATAATAATTCATTTCCGTGGTTCAATTGTCTCACATTCTTTCGCCGAATAATCATAACGTGCACACGATATTTACGATGCATTTTCTCTTCCATACGTACGAATCTCGTGCAATAAACAAAACTCTCATTCTCTTGGGCGCATTTAATATGAAATATGGTTGGAAATATTTCCATCGATTCGCGACGTCGTTTTCGGGGGCGGGTTTTGGGCGAGGCGATCGGAATAGAGGCCGAGGAAGCGAACGAGAACATGTTGTCCTGCCGAAGGTGACCTCGAACGAGTTTTTACTTGGACACAGCAGAGTGTAAACAATTCTCGGAAACGTAAAGTATTTTTCTGGACATTTTTGAGTAACGAGTGTTTTTCGTTCGCTTCCTTATGGCATTCACGACTGGACTTTTCTTTTCCACTGATTGGTTTTAAACTTCCGGATAATTGGTGGCTCTTTTCGCGGCGATACCGATGATTACGAATATTGGACTTGTACACAGACTCGTCGACTACGTCGCAGATGTAGAAGCGAAAAAAATTTGTGTGGCGACGAAAAAGAAGCCAAAAAAGTAACAAACCCATGAAAATTACGTCGAATTTGATTTCTCGATGAAACGAATTTTATTGATCACTCTTGGCTGTTATAATCGATTGAAAAAAGTACGGAGAATGAATATCATGATGAGAACTGTTGTGCTATTTTCGAGATTGATTTTTGCAGTAAAGACGTTGTGCGAATGAGATATTTTCGTGGAAACATTTATTTGTGAATAATTTCGTGTATATACAAACGGGAAAACGATGAAAAGAAAAAAAAACACACACACACCGACAACTTTTGCACGTATTTTATATCTTTTTTCCTCACGCATGGAGCATCTTTTGTTCGCGGGTAAATGGACCAAAATTCGACCTTCGAGAAGGAACGTTTGTTTTCATTGTTAAATCTGTGCATCATCGCATTTTCGTTCGGAGATGTTAATATTTTGTTGTTTCCTAAAACGATTATTCCAGAATGAATAAAATTGGCTCATCGCCAATGTAAAATACGCTTAAATCTGTCATGACTAACATTAATATTTTACCCCCTCCACCCTCCCTTATTTAATTCTTTTTTTCTTCATATTCTCTTTGTTCCTTCGTGCCACATGGTTTTTCGTGCTTCTTTGTTACTTTTTTTTTTCATCAATAATTTACACAGTAAAATATCACAGTTCTGTTCTCGTACCGCGCGATATAACTATCATTATCATTATTATAATTATAAATATTATTATTATTATTATTATTTTTCGTACCTACATTTGCTTTGAAAATTGTTCGCGCCCTCATTCCTGCCCCGAACGTTTTTTCCGTTGCCTCCCTTGCTCGTCATAACACGATGCAACTTTAATTATATTTTCTTCCGATTTTATTTTTTCGGAATTGGGATTAATCGTTCGTGGAAATCAACAAATCATACAAAACGCTCGTTTTTATTGGTTTTTTTTTCTTTTTTTTTCATCGTTCTTTTTAACGGGATATTTTATTAAACGAAAATTATAATTATTATAATAATAATGATTGAAACTAAAGATAGATGTAAAAGAATGAGGGAAAAAATAGAAATAGTAAGAAGATTTTTATAAGGAGAAAAAGAAATCACATATTAAAGCGCGAGGTCCCTGGTTCCCCTCCCCCCACCCTCCTCTTCCCCTTTTTTTTCATTTTCGGCCTAACAAGTTTTCGTGTCTTTCTATCGCAATTGTTTTTTGTTCTCATTTATATATATATATATATATATATATATATATATTTTGTCTTGTTTTGTTTCGCTTGTTTATCCAGTCATTTTGCGTTCAACATTCAAAATCTTTCACACTTTAACTCGCAATTTTTCTCCCTCATGCTCGCCACACGCATACGCGACTTTGTTTATTTATTCATTTATTTATTTATCCATTTTTTTTTCTAATTCGTTCTCATTCACTCGTACGCGCGACCGGGCGCAACAATCATTTAGGAAACCCAGAGAGCAATCTGTTTTGCGTGTCTGTTTGTTTAAATGGACTTTATTATTTTCCCGGTTTTTTTGTCTGGCTGTATATCCTCACGTGTGTGGGTGGGTGTGGGTGTGTTTGACGATATACAATATTTCGTAGTAATTGTAGAATATCATACTTTCTTAATAACAAACTAATATTAAACAATTTGAGCACAGGTGAGGCGTACGAGAATCGCGAGGAAATAATCCGCGTCAAGGATCGGGGAATTCGTATTTTTTTTTTCGTTTTTTCAAATTAATTTAAATTTTTGATCGAGGATTTCTTATTTATTAAACGTTTATTTTTTTATTTTGTTTTATTAAAAAAATCAACGTTTTTGTGATCGATCGCGGATATTATTATAAAAATTGTTAACAAGAAATTCATCGGGGCCGCTCGCGGAATAAAGAAAGTTGTAAAGCTTACAATTAAACATCGTAATGTCGAATGAAGGAAGAAACATATTTTCCCAATTATCATCTATTTTTTTTTGCACTTGCTTGATTTTTTGTTTTTTCGATTCAACAAAAATAGAGTTTTTCAAAATTTGTTTATTCATTTACGCATAACATTCGAACAATTGGAGAAATTTGACAAAATTTCGATGAATATACAAAAAGTGAAATTCGGATAAGATAAAATTAAAATATTCCGTGCGCCGCGCGGCGATATACGCCGTGCCGCGACATCGAGCACTCTCGTATACAATAATAACGAAACGTTCCTTTGAACGGTAAATGTAAACAAAACAAACTAGTATCCTTCGTCCGTCTATTTCTTTCGTGGCTCAACTTCCTCCCGCGATTCCCGCAACCGCCGTAACAAGAAATTATCTACAGTGTCCGTTTCTCCTCGTTCCTCATTTATTAATCCCTCCGATTTATTTCGTAACTCATTTATTTATATATATATATATTTTTCATTTTGTTCATCTTGCAGTTCAATTAATTACGATTTTTCATATTTCCCTTAACAATTCGACCGTGGTTCGACAATAATCTTTATTCGTCGCGGCCGAAATCGGTCTGTACACATTTTCATTATTCACTTGCTGCTCCTCACGTCGAATACATTTACATTTCTTATATTAATATTAAGTATTTTTTTTGTTGCTTTTTCTTCCATTTTTTTTCTTCCATTCTCCAAGTTCTCGTGACTCGAACAATTTTTCTCGAGCCCGAGAAATCGCCTGACGAATTTTTCGCGCGTGTTCTAATTCTACGGGCAGGAACTATTTCGTACGTAAAACAGAAAAAAAACAACTCGACCCTGCGAAGAAATTAAAAAAGACCAGAAGTATTAAAAAAAAAAACGAAAAAAAAACCGAGTGCCATGAGCCATGAAAAGAGCATGTAAAATAAAATAACGAAAAAAATATTTAAACCAAAACCAAAGATTTACCGATCATTTTTTCAATCGATCAAACTGCTTTAAAAACGAAATTTCTTTTTTCCCTCTCTCCCTGCCCCCCAAGACCCCGAAACACATGCGAAAAATCGTCAGCCCTGAATTTCACAATCTTCCACATCGTTCATTCAACTTCAATCGCAATTTTACGAAAAACAAAAAGAAACAGTCTGGACAGTTTAACCCATTTTCCTTTCTCTCTCTCCCTCCCTCACTTTTTTTATATCTCGTTTCGGACAAGGTACGTAGAATATATATATTTTTTCGTAAATCTATTTAATCCACCTTATACACCTACCAAATATTAATTAATAATATTAATTAATAATAATAATAATAATAATAATATATTTATCTATATATTTATATAATAGTTATGTACAGGAGTTTGTTACCATACCACTTAATAATGTCTCGTTCGTTTCTGTTCAATCTTCGACTGATCATCGGTACCTCGTGTGTCAGTGTGTGTGTGTGT
>JAPYYS010000928.1:15710-81035 GCA_030522525.1 Campopleginae sp. 14b
GTGTGTGTGTGTGTGTGTGTGTGTGTGTGTGTGGGCGCGAGTGTTGTGTTCGTGTGCCTTTTCAATCCTTTTTCTCGTTAACGTGTGGCATGATCAAACCTACTCTACTATTCTCACGTTCGCCGTTTACATTAACCTTCGTTATTCCCTCTCCTACTATTTCTCTCTCACTCTCACTCGTAAATACATTATCTCGCGATTTGTGCCCTGAATGTAACGCTCGCGTCTACCTTTCATTAATGATACGAAATATGGAGGAGAGACGGTGAAAAATGGAGAAAAAAAAGGTAAAAAAACAAATAAACGGATGAAAGAAAGAAAGAAATAAAGGAATCGGCGCTATTTCCGTTTGGGGGATACACAGCAGCAGCACGTACGCGGCGACGTCGTCGTCGTCGTCGTCGTCGTCGTCGTCGTCGTATTATTATTATTTATTTGTTCCTTTTTAATAATAACATCGTTTCCCTTAGCGACCAGGTTCAGCGGTGTGTGTACGTGTGTGTGTGTGTGTGTGTGTGTGCAGGCGGCGCCCGTTTAAAACGATCGACAAAACGCGACTCGAATATCGCGAAGGGATTGCGTCCCGGAAGGATGAAAATGTGCGCAGCACATCGAGCATTTTTGTTTTTTTTCTTCGTTTCATTATTTGTCTCGAATCTTTGCGCTTAATCCGTTCAAATTCTTAGAGAATTTTGAGAAAAGTAAAACGTCTGTCGCTGGTTGGACGGGATGGTTTTTCGTGTCACACGCTCAACATGCGAGTCAATCACTTTTAGTTCAATTTGTGGTGAAGAAAAATACGAGAGTGTAAAAACGTCCGCAGGACGAAAATAAATCGCTGAAGCGAATTGATTTTTTTTAGAAAATTTTGTGAAATTCACATGCGGCGAGTAAATATCTTTTACTCACTGAGACGCGCTAATAGTTGGTGGGTATCGTACGCACACACACACGCACGTTGGAAAAAAACGAAGTAGGGGCAGGAATTGTCGTGATCCGGTGAGCGGAGCAAGGGTCGCCGCGGCGGTAGGTAATTGTTGTTTATATTAGTCATGTTGCTCTCGAATAGTCTCGGCGCTTGATTCTTCTTCATCTGCTCCCGGCGGCGGGATGTCACGAGCAAGAGATCAAAGTAAAAAAGAAAAAAAAACGAAAAAGTTCTAGCGTCCGATGTGTGGCGACGGACGTGTTTCGGGTGCGCACAGGGCTCGTCGCGTTGCTGCAACGCACTCGGACTCTTTAGTACCTAAAGTTAAGCTACAGTTACTGTTTGTCCTTGAGTCCACCGAGAAGCGCGTGTCCCTCCATACTCGCGCTGAGGTTTCCCAAGTTACTGAGATTACTGAGATTGCCAAGATTGCCAAGATTTCCAAGATTCGGCTGATGCGCGTAATTTCTAATCTGATGAAGGCTTATGAGCTGATTCGGGAATGAGGTTGGATTTTGATTGGTCGGAGCACCCGGTGTGACCCCAGCCACCGAGGACGAGGTCGGCGATGACTTTTGAGTGTTGAACGCTTCGTAGAGATAAGGCCTCGAGGCCGGATGATGACTGCCAGGGTAGTGAAGATGATTAAGAGGATTGAGAGGATGTTGCATCGAGGATATTGAATTAATCGATATCGATGATATGGGAGTGAAGGCGGAACTGCTGTTAGGATGATGATTGCTACCGGGTTGTGGGGTTTGTTGCCTCGAGTCGTTTTCGATCGAGTCCCTGTTGTGTCCACCGGGGTTGTTGCCAGGTCCAGGGCCGTTTCCGTTGTTACCACCGGCGCCACCTCCACCGGGTCCGTTGGCAGCTCCGCCTGCTCCATGGGGAGGCGGTAGCAGCATCTCCGTGTTCTGATTCTGATGGTTGTAATCGGTATGGTGATGGGGCAGTCTCTCGTGAAGCTCGCTCATCATAGAATCCGGACTGACCTTTGGCCAATAGTGATCCTGATGATGGGACATGGCGTGGATGGCCGGCCTGAGTCCGGTGCCGATAATCGGTGGTCTCTTGTCCGTACGCTCCGCGTGCTTTTGCATATGCTTTGCCAGATAAGTTTCCTGGGTATAACTCTTGCCGCAGTATTGGCATATGTGCGTTTTGAGGTGCTTCGATTCTTTGTGCTTAGGTATGTGCTCGAGGAGACTGGGCTCGTCGGAGAAACACTTGTAACACGAATTGCACTTGTACGGCTTGTCGGTTTGATGACAGCGCGAGTGACTCTGTAGATTGCTCAGCTGACTGAACGCCTTGGTACAGCCTGGATGACGACATTTGTAAGGCTTGTCGCCGGTGTGCGTACGTATGTGCTGCTGCAGATGACTTAGCTGGGTGAACTTGCGCTGGCATATTTCGCATCGATAAGGCTTTATCCCAAGATGAATTCGAGTGTGTTGCGAGAGATACGACGAATTAGCGAATGCCTTTGAGCACTGCGTGCACTTGTACGGTTTAGCTTCCCGCATGTGTATCTGCGTGTGCAGTTGGAGATCGGCTTTGCTACCAAAAATCTGAAATCACAAAAAAAAACAAAGGGCAAAACGTTAACACCAAATTTTCACTAATAATACACTTTTTTCTCGTTGCTCCACGAGTCATCGGCACACAGAAAAGACCTATCGCGCGAGCGAGCGCGACCGCCGGGAGAGGCTGACCTTGTCTATCATGTTCGTATAGCCTCGAGGCTACCAACATATACCTGACTGACTGGCTCTCTCCCTCGCGCCACTCTTTGCTGCTGCTGCTGCTGGCCAACTCCAATGCTACCGCATAGAGCAGCATCCAGCCGCGATCTTATATACGCGCCACATAATGCTTATACATAGGCATACAACGAGCGACCCGCGGTCTTTCATCCTGCTTCTTAACATGAATCGCGATCCTTGCACATTCTAGAATATATAGTTCGCTGTCCCAGCGTCCAGTCGCTCTCCGTATCCCGCGTCTCATCATCCCGAGCGCCCTCGATCATAAAACCACGTTATACGAGTAATTCATCTCAGTCACGAGATTCTGAAATTCTCGGACATTAAGAATCGAGCCCCGGAGCGCGGGAGAGGGGCGTCGTTGGGATCGAGCTACAGAAAAAGAGAGAGAGAGAGAGAGAAGGATCCCCGCGAGGCAAATAAAAGACCGGACCGATCATCTCCGCGGTGAATTGTGCCTAAAAGAGTTGAAAAGTCTGTCTGTGTGGCGAGCCAGTACGACATTGTGCCTTTCAAAATTGTATTATAATAGCCCCCCCCCCCCCATACATCTCGTATTTTAACTTTGTGACTGCAACAAGTAACGCAAACGAGTAGAAATGATTTCCTGTCCGGATGAAGGCCACGAGCCACGAGAAACACAAAGATCAAGAGGATCGTGTCCAAAACTCGTAATTATTGATTCCCATTGGCCAAAGAGCCATGGATCGTGTCTCGTCATCGATGAGAACCGAACAATATGATTTTCCGCTATGGCACATATTCGGTTGCTCGAATCTTTCGGGATTGCCGCGCGCCCGAGCAAGCAATTGGTGGACCGCGACCGATCGCGTCACGATGAGAATCAGGTTATGATTTTTGAGAGCTCCTTTCCCCCCGTGCTTACCCACCACCACCTCGTGGCATTGAAACTCACGGTGGTGTTGGTGCAGAGACGAGAGAATTTGCTCTTTGGAAGGCATACGTTAGCATGTTAAATCTCTGAATGCAACAAGCCCGGGTTTGTTGTATTGCGTCCGTCCGTCTGGCTGGCTTTACGTAATCCTCCAGACAAGGAATTCGTCTATACTATAAAAAAAAATGAAAAAAAGAAAAAAAATCCATGCGCACACAGGCAAACGCGTCAGAAGAGACTCGAAGAAATCTCGAGTTGACCATGTAGGACTCCTCGACTGATAGCCTCGCTCACGAGTGTGCATGTCGAATAGAGAGCTCAACAGCTGACTTGGCACACGTCCTTTAACGGAGCGACATTTCAAATTTTTTTATTTTTTCATTTCCTCCTTTCGAAAGAGCGTCCTTGCAGGTGTCAAGTTCGCTCCTTCTTTTCCGCCAGCCTTCTCTTCGCACACATTCGAATTAGTACACACACTAACCAACAACATTCGTCTCGCAGCCCACACGTTATTCACACTTGTAACTTTATTTCGTACAAGCCCCGTTCGAATATTCGGCTATGAGCAATCTTTCGATCTCAACATCACTCGAGAACTAAAATGATCTTGAAGTTCGCTTCGTTTACTTGCAACGAGGACTCGATATTTCTTTAAACTGAGTGCTATACTTTCATTCGGTATTATACCAAAATCGTGCATTCGAAAATTTAATATACTAGAAAAAACAATGGAAAAAGTGCAATTATTATCAAAATAATGAATAAATAATGATTTTTCGGGGTTTTCAACGTTGTAAACTTCTGTATTGTTGCGTTGAACATATCGCTGCTGTGGCGCAGAGATAGAGGAGCAGCCGGAGATGCGGCTGAATGATGAGCAAAGCGAGAAAATAATTGCGAGCTTTTCGCCAGGAATAATCGTTTGATTCAAACGAATTCGCTGGGTTTTTCGTCAAGTTCTTTTTCGCCAATTCGCGGAGCCGAGGTAGCAAGAGCTGCTGGGCTACGCGCAAAGACCGATCGATATGTTTCCATAGCCCGAGGGGTCGAAAAAAAAAAAAACAGAAGGAATCTTATAGTAAATTCAATTTAAATATGTGGCAGTCGAGCGACGACCTTAATGAGGCTGCTCCGGGTCTCCGAATCAGGATGATCGAGAGAGCGAGATGTCTGTAAAGTCACGGGTAATTTGGGATTATAATATACGTATTGCGGGACACACAAGTCCGAGAGAGCAGCAGTCGGTAGCCCCGAAACGATTTTTTTCTTCTCCCTCGGTATATACAAAGTGTTCTAGCAGGATAATTGTGTGGCTAGGAAGAAAGACACAGAAGTCGAGACGTTGATGACACTAATGAGGAGTATGCCGGCAAAGTCCGTCGCGGCGAGGCAGCAGCGAAAAGAGGACAACAAAAAAAGAGAAGAAGAAGAAAAAAAACGATTTCATCTAAACGGTTATTTTGGTAATTAAACCCGGAAGCCTTTCACTTTGAAAATGAATAATAAAAGAAAAGCAACTGCTGCTGGACCAATTTACAATTCTTTTATTCGCTCGACGCTTACAAAGATGTTGGAGTTTTTCAAGAGAAGAAGAAACGCTAAAAGAGGAGGAGCAACAGAGCACCTAAAACAGTTTTCCATCAAAGTGGATTAGGCCCTATTTGCCCGTCCCGTTGGCCCTCCTTGTATTCCTCCATGCTGTGTCGTATATTGGGACAACAGAGCATCACGTATGTCCACCATGAAAACGAGATCCTATTTTGCTCTGGAGAATCGAAGAAATTGGCGTATACAAGTTTCGAAGAATCACAAGAAGATTAACGTGATCGGTATAGAGCAGCAGCCGAGCTAGGCTGCTCGGAGGGTTGGCCATTGAGATTCTTTGCGATCTACCTCTGCGAGGACTGTATCCAGATCTCTACATACGCATATGTACGTCCATGTGTGTGTATTGTATAAAAAAGGCACTTATGGCACTCTGGAAGGTCTACGAGTCTCTGGTCGAGACCCGCATGAAAGATCATACGAGAGGAGGAGAGAAAAACGAGGAGAAAGAATGGCTCGATCCGTCATCGGCTTGTTTGCTGTTAAACTTGACATTTTTTCTTCGCCGCATCCCCCATCGAGCCCCATCTCTCTTTTTTCTTCTCTCTGCCTCCGCATCTCTTTATTCTTTCTCAACCAAGTAGCTTTTTCATCCCTCGCGCAATATTTGGTGTTTCTCATCTCGCGGTTTAAGGGCTTTTTCCCTAATTCCACGATGCCAGACTTTCTGCATCTTTTTTAGCGACTTCCTCATGGACAACTTTTCTTCCACAAACATTCCACATA
Organism: Campopleginae sp. 14b; assembly: GCA_030522525.1. Taxonomy (NCBI): domain Eukaryota; kingdom Metazoa; phylum Arthropoda; class Insecta; order Hymenoptera; family Ichneumonidae; species Campopleginae sp. 14b. The sequence continues at coordinate 21,634 of JAPYYS010000928.1, forward strand.
CGATCGCGATGTCTGCGTCAACAACGAGCTATTTTACAGGCCAACTTGGATTTTTTACAATTCTCTCTCTCTCTCTCTCTCTCTCTCTCTCTCTCTCTCGCTCATTACTCACGATATTAAGAGATAAATTTGCTCTTCGTGCTCATGCGTTTGGGCACTTCTCTAGGGCCCCACGCGACGGGACCCCACGAAGAAAAGTGTGGGAAATAGAGGTTGAAATGCAACGAGACTCTTCGGAAAATTCGTAGCTAACCCGATCGATCTAATTATGTTGAAGTTTGCATCGTTGGAATGCAACGAAAATTTGTTTTTTTTTGAGCAGAGCTCGTAATTATTTAGCAATATTTGATCTGGAGAATAAAACGATTATCTCGTGGGAGCCAATCACAAAATCGACACGAAAAATCGCCATAATTTACAAAGTTTAATAAATAATTAATGCAAAAATGATTTTTCGTTGAATGTCAACGTTGCAAACGATACTGAAGTTCGCGTCGTTGAAATGCAACGAAAACTCATTATTTTTTAAAGCAGAGCGCTAAATTTTCTTCCTTATTAAAAAAAAAATAGTGGGACAGGCTTCGTGGGCTATTGAAAAATTGAATTTACTAAAAAAGATGGAACAAGTGCATTAATTCATCAAAATAATGAATGAAAAATGAATTTTTCGTTGTTTTCCAACGATGCGAGCTTCGGTATCGTTAGATTTATAGTTCCTGTGGTTCTTGACGAGCATTTTTCAACAGCAGCATCCCTTTACATCTTGAAAATGAAGAGCAGTTCGCGGGTATGAAGAGAGATAGAGATAAAGAGCACCCGCACCGTCGGGCCAATTAGAGACAAGGAGGATTGTGTAATTGGCCAGATAAAGAATGGAGAAAAAATTCCCAGGCACTCACCAGCTGCCATGCAGGAGCGGATAGATATCGCGTGTACATATATTTCTTTCGGACTATTTAAGCAGCTAAGCGACCGACGAGCAGGTATAGAGCGAAGGTCCTAATAGTTAAAAGGAGCTGGATCGAGGTCTCGATAGCGGATCGAGCTTTGGGAGATTCCGACGATCAGCGGGCGTGAAAAAATCTTAGATAGATCGAGCTCGAGTTGTTTTTGTGGCAAAGTAGTGAAAATTACATTATCGCGAATTGATGGGACGAAAGAGCAAGCGAAGTACAGTGTGAGAAGCTGCTTCTGGTGGGAGAAGAGCAAAGGGAAGAAAAAAAAGGAGAAGATGGAACGCGGATAATAAATGAGGCAAGAGAATGTTCGGGTCCGGGCATATCTCGCGGCTCGTTCCGAACAACCGCAGCGCGACGGACAATTTTTCCTCGCGATTTCCGTGGAACGAGAGAGGGAGAGAACTCTGTACTTGCGAAATGGCCACTTGGACTGGCAACAATTACGCGTCGTAAACGTAGCGCTCTCGTCTCGGAGCTCCGCAAGATTGAAATATAAAGCTGAACTTTTTATCCCATTTTTTTGTTGTTTCTCGAAGCCTCCCCCTGCGCGCGGTTGTTCGGTTCGTCTCGATGATCGCGAGCATCATCTCGTTGCGAGCGCCGCCAGGCCCCGAAGGGTTTGTGGAGAGAGAGCACAGAGCTCCATTGTTGCTCGTCTTGTTTCCCCAACAAATTAAGCATTACGGGGTGAACCGAACGAGTTTAAAATATAAAAACGCAGGACGAAGGTCCTGCTCAGTTGGACTTTTTCGTTCGCAGATCTTTATGCACGTTGAGCCTGGACTCTTGACCGTTTGCCTCAAGGAAAGTAAATGCCGAGCTTCTTCTTTCCACACTTTTTGCCCTCGATATTCTACTCTCCTCGCGGTATAGAACTAGAAGTGCGAACGTGCGAGAATCAACGAGAATAAGAGACGCGGAGAGGAGGAGGAGGAGGAGGAGGAGGAGGAGGAGGAGGAGGAGACTGCGCAGACTGTTATAATGCCTTTTGAAAAATCTTTTTGTCCGCGTCCGCGTTCGCGAAAATAACTCGCCAAAGGATATCTCTCGCACTTGCTCTCTTTTAAAGAGAGGGGGAAGAGGGGGGGGGGGGGGCTTTGCGTACGCGGTTAAATAACCAGGAGGCTGTTAAAAGCGGGTGTTGCAGGCTTTCTTTGGCCATCTTGGAAATTCATCGACGCTGCAAATTATCGCTCTTTTATCTTCTCTATCTCTTACTCTTCTCCTTCTTTCCATCGCTTTCTTTTTTCTCCTCGTTTCTTTCGTCTCTTCGTTTTTCTCACGCCACTTGGGAGCCTCCGTCTCGCACACAACAGCAGCGCATCTCTCGTGCGAACATATTTCTCTATTACTCTCGCGGAAAGGTTTGACGAGCTGTCGGAGCAAAACTGATAGCTCGTATGAAACTAGCCGGAAAAAAATCTGCCAGCAATCCTTCGGGAGATCCATAACGAGGGCTAAATTTATTGAGCCAACCTCGCGCCTCATTTTTTTCATTTCTTCTTCTCCCTTTTATTGTTATTGCTTCCTTTCACGAGGCCCCAAGCAGAATGAAAAACATTGGGATCAAAGTAACGCGTTGAGTAAATAAGAAAAATGTATTAAAAAATTTATATTTTTTCCTTAAACAATTACCATTGTTATTTATTGATTTTTCTAGAGTTAAACATTTTCTCGGGCCATCTTTTTTTCTCACCTTGACATTGTCCTACCGTGACCTAACAGAACAAAAAAATCTCAACACGGTGGGATGATTAAATAATGAATTTTAAAAACGCAGTCAAGATCGCAGTTCATTGAGGGCGTGGGCAGAATGACGAACGATTGTTTCCACCTGCTTACGCTCGTGGGAACCATCTTTTCCGATTCTCACAAGTAATGGCTCAAATTTCGTTATAAAGATATTTCGGGGATGCTAGCGGTGAGCGAAAAGGACGACAGCAGGTGAAAAATAAAAAACGCATCGTCTTTGAGGAGAAAATGGTGTTGGTGTAGAGTGGCAGAGCCAAAGTGGAGAAGGGATGCTGGGTAGAGTGATGGTGGTGGAGAAAGCTCGGTCGCTACTGATGAGGAGAACGAGGATGACGCTAACGATTCCTTAATGAAAGCCAGTGTTGCGGCAAGCCTCGGACCACGTCTCGGTATATATTTCTCCCTTTCTAAATTACTCCATTCCATATTTTTCGGCAGCGCTTCGCGAGCTCTAGTTTTTTTTTTTTTTTTTTTTCATAAATTTTAGAGGCTTGGGCTTTGCCCTTGATTCTCATCGAGGCTCATGGGCGAGAGGATAGTTTTGAAATCAAACAAAAAAAAAAAAGGTCGATGCGAGCGAAAAGTTTCGATAATAACGGATCGAAATAATTGACTGAATCAATAAAAATGAGAAAAAAAAAATACATTTCCCTCACGCTCGACGTCTCAACGTTTTTTTTTTACTCCATTTTAACAAGCCCCGAGTATTTTTTTTTAATTCGCCCCTAATGTTCATTTTCACTAAAAATAGAATCAGTTCCGTGGCGCGTCACGTTTTTTTTTTTTTTTTTCTTCATTTCCGCTTTTTTTTGTCGTATTCGTTTTTTTATATTCAAGATCATGAAGAAATATGGTATCCTGTAAGAGTGCGGCAAGGGGGGAGGGTGCGCGTGTCTCTGTAACGTCTTTCTCGTATTATGAGGGGAACTCTTATATGCGCTTATCCGGGAGGATAGAGGGAAGAAGTTAATACGCACCCGTCGCCTCCAAGCAGCTCCACTTTTCCTCTCTCTTTTTATCTTTTTCTCCAGCTCTTGTCTTTTATTTGCTTCTCAACTTTTTTCTCCTCCTTCGAGCTCGTGTATAAATATAATACCTGTGTATATTTATATACATGTTTAGGGCGCCAGCATCCCCTCAGAATTCCATTTTCTCTTGAGCTCTCTGTCCCTCTGACTGGGTGCTCGTCGCGAGTGAAAAGATCTCGAAAAATAAGAGTAGCGGAGGGAGGCAGAGGGTTTCAATTAGTCTCGTTCGTTCGGTCTAGAAGGTAGTCGCGCACTCTGCTCTCCGAGTTCCCCGCACGATATGCTCCAGGTCCTCAAAGAACAAAGTGAATAAAAATGCTCGCGTCGCTTCGCGCCAAAATCTCTGGGTCACAATCGAAATGGTCAACATGTTCGAAATCATTGGGGACGAGAGATCGAGTTACGTCGAGTTGATTTCATCGGGATTCGTAAACTGTATGGTTACGGTTGAAATAGCGCGAGTTGGTCGAGGTGCCTGGAACATTGGCAATCTCAGTGTCTCGTCTTCGTCTCGATTGTGCCTCGTATTGAGGCAGGACTATATAGATCTTTCGCTCGGACACTTGGGGCCAAGCTGAAAGGACTTTTTAACAGGTCAAGTTTCTAAAATTCTGTGACCGGACAAATGGAATTACGAAGGGTACAATGAACACGCCCACATGTATCTTGCGCCCTTGCGTTATACACACAGACATGCGAGACTCTTGAGTTTTTGTTCGTCCCTCTCAATCTTATTCTCATTCACTCCTCGTATTGACAAGTTTCCACGATTGTATCGTTTATTTCGCTACCCAGAAGCTCCTCGTGCGATTATTATGTGATTTTTTCTTCATTCTTTTTTTTTTCCTCGCTTTCCATTCAACGATTTTTCGTTTTTTTTTTCTTTCCATCGGAATGACCCTCGTTTTTCGATCGATTCGTTTATTGTGACAACGTGAACGACAAACATTGTTCGTCAACGCTCGCTCTGGAAAATTGCGCGCGCCAAGAACGCTTTTCCGTCTCACGCAATGCAGCGCGAGCCTCTTCTTCTCTTTTTCCCCTTCTCCCTTCTTCTTCTTCTTCCTCCTTCGATCTGTCTGATCCTGCCTCAGAGAGGCGGCTCTCTGCTGGTGTCGACGAGTCAATGGAATGTTTATTATGTCCAACATTGCCAGAGGAGTGATCGCTCGGACAGACACACACACACACACCCATCATATATCTATCGCAATTTATGCGAGTGTATTCTCGACCCTTGGTCAATCCCTGCTGCTGATCGGAGCATACAAAATTTCATTTATATACTTTTCTCGTTAACTCTCTTCCAATACCGAGCGGAATAAACGCGATTTTCGAGTATATTTTCATTCCATTTCGTTGTTTTTTTCCCTTCATCACCCGAAACATTGCTTAGCATGGGATCTTCCTGATTTTTTTTTAGTTTATCGAAAAATGTCGAGATATCGAGTTCCGCTTTCGCTTTAGCGATAAGAGAAAAATTAAAAAAAAAAAAACAAAAAAAGCAGATCTCCGTTGCGTAATTTCACGATTTCGGCAACCCATACGTCGGGCCTCGTGCGTATGTTTTTTTTAATGAGCCTCCAGACCGCAAGAATAGAGAGGATTGAAAGATTTCTAAATGAATTTTTATTTATTTTTTTCCAAATTTAACGAAAAGGCGAGATTTTTGGAATCGAGCTCGAATTCAAAGTTCGGTTTTTTCTTATTTACCTTCTCGTCCTCGTGCGGCGTTGGTGGCGTAGGCGGTGTGTACATTCGAGGCGCGTATTCGCCGATCGAGGAGGCCCCACCGGTGGAGGAGCCTTGGCTCCTTGGTGGGCTGAGATCGGGAATGGCAGCGTGATAATCCTGAAGACCGGCAACAACCCCCGTAGGGACGACCGGTCTGTATTCCATCGCCCTTAATTCCATTTTCGTAAGGTAGGGATAACCCCCGGAGTAAACCAGCTTGAGGCCGTTTGTCCAACACTTTAAACGTTCGCAACTCTGGCTCGATAAGCGATTTTAGGTTTGATTTATGTCTTGGGAGGATGAGACACAATATTCACTGGTTTCTGTCAAGTTCGAGCCTCGAAAATCGCGATATTTGTCATAACGATTGTCCAGAATAATCAGCAGCAAAAAAGCACAATATTCTTTGTATTTTTCTTCGAAAATCAAACGAGCACCAAATCACAAAGACGTTCTCTCGCACGCCTACTCGATTATTAACGAAGAATCAAGCGGCCCGCGCTCCCGAGCCTCTCGCACGATGACGCAGACGGATTAAAGATAAAAGAAAAATAATATGAAAAGAAGCAACTGTGGCCTCTGGGAGAGAGAACTACGAAAAAAAAAAACGAGAGAGCGAGAGATCCCTGAGGGATATAAACACCACGCGTTTCCACGTTGCACAACACACGGAGTGGCTCTCAGCAAGGCCCTATTCGTCACCACATCCACATGACTCTCCTCCCTCGCTCAAAATATAGTTCACAGAGTCGCCAAGTACGACCCCTGTATGCCCGCCTGAAGAAGCGAGCGAGTGAGCGAGCGCGAGGCTGTGTGAGTATCTCTCTGCTTGACTACGGACGGTCTACCGAAACAAAGACGGCAAAGAAGTGAAAAAAGGCGCAATAAACAACGTGAGAACGAGTGTCAAAATCTCAACTGTCACCGAAGAAATGGACAACGAGCGGGCGCGCGCGCCTTCTCCGAGACTTTCTCGATGTCGAACGATCGGAGAAACACAAAAAATGCGATTTGACGTATGAAATTCGAAGTGATAAATGTTATTAATTTTCGATAAAACGAAAATTCGATAAAAACTGCACGACACACTCGATCACAGATTCATTCCCGGAGAAATGTTACTTTTGGTTCGGTCGGGCTCCGAGACGGAATCGTAATGAGTGATTTTCAAAAAATCCTCTGCGCGCCGTTGATAATAAATAAAGAACGTTATAGCGAGGATAAAACAATAAACAAAAAGTGTTTTTTAGTCGCGTAACTGGTGTCCGAGAAGACGCACACGATTATTTTCTTCCTTTTCTTTTCGCAATGAAAGAAAAGAAAAAACGAAAAGAAAAAAAAGGCGCTACGTGATTGTGGCCCTCTTGTGTACGCCGGGGTAATGCTTACCCCTTGGCTACTTTTTGCCGACTGAATGTTTTGCGCCGTGGCGCGACGAGCGTGGCGGCGAGTGAGCGCGCGCACGCACACCATCTCACGAATCTCTTCTCGATACTCCCCCCTCCTTGCTGCTGTTACGGTGAGCCACAGCGAACGCCAACCATCGGGGGCACCTTCGCCCACAGTAGAGCTCGAGCCTCGTCGTACGCCGTCGCTTCCTCCGTACTACTATATATATATATACGTACATTATATATACATATATATATATATAGATATACACGAACGAATAGCGTTTCACCCCACTTTTCCTCCTTTTTTTCTCCTTCTCTCTTTCCTTCCTCGAGACTTTTATATCTATACAAATAAATATATACAAATATATCGTGGTGCGCGGTGAGTAGTAGCTCTCCTCCTCTCTCTGTTTTGCTCTCACGATCGCTCCCTCGTTTTTTTCTCCCTCCCTGTTGGCTCTCGCTCCTGCTCATTCGGTATAGCGGCCGTGCCGCTTTTTTCTTCCCCCACCAGACTCTCCCTCTCTATTGCTCTCGTTCGATCGCGACGGAGAGAGCAACAGAGAGAGAGAGAGAGAGAGAGAGAGAGGGAAAGAGCTCAGGCGCTAGACGAAGGAACGAGTGGAAAAATGGAGGGAGAGAAAAGTTCTTTAGGAGGAGGCCAGGACGTACGTAAAAACGCTTGGGACGCAATAGAGAGAGAGAGCGAGAAAGAGTCGTCGCACACGCAAGGGAGAGTGGGGCCGGGGGAAGGGGCAGAGGGATAATTAAGCGGGCATATCGTGCTCGCCATCCCGCCAGCTCGTTCCCTCTCTCTCTCTCTCTCTCTCTCGTTTTCTAGTTATGCATATACATACATGAATATAGTCGATATTTTATCTTTTTTTTTACTTTCTCGCTCTTCTTCTTTCGCGATTCTCCTCCCCCGTTGCTCAACGAGAGATTCGAGGGAAAGAAAAAAAACGTCCAATGCCTTTGCCATCCCTTGCGCGATTTCTTCTCCCTCGCTCATCAACCGCCGACTGCCCCGCTCTTTCCTTTTGCCTTTGCCCTCTCCCTCTCTCTCTCTTTTTTCCTATCGCTCGCCCTTATCCCCCCTTTTCCTCTTTCATCTCGAGATACATCTCCAGATACTCGCGACACTTTTTTTTTTCACTTCCTTCAATTTCTCTTGCCCTTACCCCACGGACTCGTCTTTCCGGCCATTTTTTACGTAACCCCCAAAGCATTATGCACTTTTTTGTCGTCATTCACGATTCATACATTTTCTTGGTCCAGCCTCGATCATCCTCCCGCGAGATGCTCCCCAAAAATGTGAACCTCCCCAATTCTTCGTGTCAGATTCGCCGACACGTGGACGCAACGCGAGTCCCAAAACTGTTTGAATAAAAATATAGTCCAAATCAGCTCTTCCCATGCAGCGGCTTCCGTCATCGAGCAAACTCCCTGCTAACCCTCGATCCGACTTTTCATTCATGATATTTGAAAAGCTGCTGTAGTGTTACGAGTCGATAAAAATTATTTGGTCTTGCGGTGAAGCCGCGGCGATCGCGAGAGCGACGTGGTCGTGGCGAGCCGATCAACAGCCGTGACGTATCACGCGCGGATTTTGCTCTTGCTTCTGATGGATTATTATACACGAAGGCCCCGGAGAGACCTCCAAGTGTAATTTTTCTACCTTGCCCAGCAGCAACAGCCACAGCCTCCCTCCGCTTGCTCCCTCTCTCTCTCTCTCTCTTTCTCTCTCTCGCTTGCTCGACGAGAACACCGATCGAATTGAAAACGCACCGTCACACCCGGATACCTTCTGCTGTTTCCCAACCGCGTGTCGGAGAGACGCGCGATCGGTTTGCCGCGCTTACGATCCTCTCTATCGATATATATGTTTATGCGTGTGCGTTATAACTTTATGGCTTTGCTACAAGTTCGAGTACGTGTGTTCACACCACCAAATGTGGAGGATGATGGAAAAAAGAAAAAAAAAAAGAAAAAATGATTCTCTAGCGGCGTCGAAGGAAAAATGACGCATCGATTTTCATAGAATTGTTACCAAATATATATGCGTATGTGTGTGTGTGTGTGTGTGTTGGAAACATATTCTGATGGTTACTCGAAGGCGGCACATGTGTCCCAAAAATCGATCTATCTACGCCGAGGTCCGAGTCCCAAAACACGCTGAGAGATCGAAGCATCCCTTCGATCCCTCCAATATTGTCCTTTTTTCATTTTCTTTCTATAGCGCCTCTTTTTATCGTGTCATACCGAATGATTTTCCAAAAAATTATGAGAATTCACTCTCGAGGGTTGAGAATGGGCCAAATTTGTCAAATGTCCACGGAGCCGTGTAACGTCTTCATAAAAGTCGTGTTTTTCCAACTTGTGTATTTTTTTTTCTTTCTTTCGTGCATACTCTCAGCATCTTCCGCCCCGCGTTTTCTTCTCCTTCGTCTCCTGCTCGACTTTGTACGAGAGCACGTGCCGCATCTTTTTTTCCGTTACTTTTTCTTCCGCCCAGAACCACCGAACATCCCTCCGCAAGAATCTCCCTCAAGTTTCTTCTTCGAAACACTTTTTTTGCCCTTTTTTGCTGCTTCGCGATGGTCTATTCGACGCTGCTCGAAATCTTTGACGAGACTCGACGCTCCATACCGGTTCTCCCGCGGTTGCCAAGGGCTCCAAACAGGGGTGCCAAATGGATCAGAAACGCGTGCTGATCTCGTGCAACTTTCGTATCTGCAGGTTTTTAAAAAAACTCACGATCATCTATAAAAACATTGGGAAACTCGTTTTTGGCGCCGGTTGGAAAAAACAAATTGCTTAGGGTTTCGTTTTAACCTGCTGCTGCAACAAAAAGCCCTTTAAACATGACGAATTTTTTGTTTTTTTTTTGTTTTTTTTTTGTTTCTTCAGGTTTTCGATTGCGCGCGATTCTCTCTTGTTCTTTTTCACTTGCCAACGTTTTTTTCTCTCCCCCTACCGCACTGCCTGCTCCTCTGTCTTTCTGTTTGCGTCCGTTTCTTTTGCCGTGGCAATTGCGGTCGACCGACTTGTACGTGTATGTTTGTTATTTCATCCCCGCGCCCGTCTACGCTCTCTTCCCGATCGTTTGACTAGCTCAAAGGAGAGTCGCTCGCTCGCTCGCTGTCTTGCTTTTTTCTCTTTCCCCTTTTTTTCCCTGCTCTCATAATTCCTTTTTTTTCGACCGGTGTATACATCGCAGTAGTGTAGAAAGCGCATGCACTTGCCAAAGGGCCTGAGCTCGTGGCAAAACGGAGTCATTTCGAGGAGGATAAAAAAAATCATGCAAAAAAGTTAGCGCTCGATGAAGAAGCGGGGGACGGGCGAGGACGAATAAAAAGAGAAAAAGAGCGAGAGGAAAAAAGGGAGGCGATTGCGGCCACGCCATCGCATTGCGCGCGGGGCAAGATTTGACATTTTTATAAAAATTTCTCATTTTTCATTAATACGAATAATTTCCTTCGAGTCTCATCGTCTGTAGGTAAATTTTTCAAAGCAGACGCCAAAAGAGCAAATTTGGAAAAAGTCTCAGGCATGAATAAGGATCAGCCTAAAGAAGCCGAGCGCGGCTCCATTTTATAATCCAAAGAATCTTTGCATCTCACAGCTTTACACGATCGTCACGTGTAAATTTCTGCCTCACTAATTTCTCCTCTCTGTTTACACTCTCGTTGTCAATTCCTTCGTCACCTGGATACCCAAAACATTGTTACTTTCATCTCTCGATCTTTCTTTTCGCGAGTAAAGACGAAAAAATGGTGTAAGAGCCAACTGGCATTATTCCGGAGTATCCTAGCATTATATCCCGAAACGTGTTCGAAAGGACGCGAGAAAAACACCATTTCCTCTGCGGCGACATTCCATTATGGGTTTTTGCCAAAAATCAAAGATGAAATCGATAAGCATGGGATTTACCGGTGGCGTCGATGTGCCGCGCGATGCTTCGAGAGCCAGCACGCGGCTTTTCATCAAAGGGCGAGCATCGGTGGGGGAAAAAAAAAAAAAACAAAAAAAAAACAAAATACTTTGGATCCGCACCATAAAACCAATGATTTTTCGACATCGAGCTTCGTACCATTCGATTACTCGGGAATCGTACGATTATTTCGAAAAAAAATGTCTCGAAAAATATGAATTAGGAGAAAAGTTATGAGCTCGCAAAGCAGCCGCTTAAAAAGTGATGAAAAAATACTCCGAGGGCGTAGGGTTATGCATATTTGTTTAGATTGTATCGAGCATATTAATCGTAAGGCTAGAAATAAAGACAGAAGGTGCGATCGGGACGCACACACATAAAGAGATAATAATAATATATATGGATAAGTCGGGATGTGCAAGGCGATGTCTCGTGACTGCGCGCGCGTTTCCATTGATATGGAAGAGACTAGCGAGAGAAGTGTCAGCGAAAAAAGGAAACCGAAACGGCGTCGAGTGGATTGAAGTGGCTGGAAAGAGGAAGGGAGACCGAGGGAGAGAGGGAGAGAGAGAGAGAATGGGAAAAAGAAGGCGAAGGCGGGAGTGAGAAAAAAAGAGAAAGACACAGATGCAGAGATGCTGGGAAATGTTGTCTGTCGTATCTCGTTGTTGCTCGTCGCACAGCTCTCGGTTATGCCTTTGCCCCTCGCCCCTACCGGAGATAGAAATCGGCTTTGAGCTGTCCGCATTTAGTCTCTCTCTCCCTCACTCATTCTCTTTCGATCCTCGTCTCTCTTTGGGCCGCTGAGTGGAAGCATCGCACAAGTGGGCACCTTGGCACGTTTATTATGATTAGGAGCAACGAAGCGTGGACCAACGCTAGCTGCTCTCCGCAGCTTCTGCGTTGCACTCTCTCGTCTGTCTCTCGATCGCGCTATAGATCGAAACACATCGGTGAACCACCCAGACCTCCTATTCCTCTCGCGTTCTTTACTCTTTTCCACTCTTTCCCTCTCCCTCCCTCGCTCTATTCTCCTCCGAGTACTTCCAATGTACCAAAAGGCGGCGAACCGTGTAAGAGAACCGCTCTCCTCCGCCTTCATTGCGCGCCTTACGTTTCCTCAATCTCAAGCCCATGCAACTCCGAGATATGGAGCCAGCATCCTTCGGCGTTCGGACACTCGCCAAACAATGCAGAGAAACAAACAAACAAAAAACATCATTTTTCTTGTGCTCCGCGTTAAATTTACAGACCCGAGCGTTCGCGTTGGCCTTCATTCGGTAAAATCGACTGCATGGCCCAGTTCTTTTCCTCGGGGGCTTCCATGTTTGTATAAAATCGCTAAATGCGTTGGAATTCGATATTTCACATCCATCCGGATGGAAATTCATATTTTCTCTTGCCCAGCATTGCCGGTTATTTTTATAGTTGCTCTCTCGAGAAAAAATTGATAATCGAAAAATTATTGGAATTCGTAGATGCTGCCGGAAAAGCTGGGCGCATCCGAATCTCGTTCATTTATTCGGCGCGCTAAAAAAATATAATGAAAGTTTTCATTCGACTCGTTATATTTTTTCGTTATCGCATTTTTTTGGACGGCCGAGCGCGCAACACCGGAGAAAAAATGTATTGAAGCAGCGGGGAGGATTACACGGTAACATTAATATCGACCGGTCAGCTCTACGTATTGTTTGGCAACGAGACAGTGGTCACTCTTACACCAAGCCCTTAATATATGTATAAATATACATTTGTCCTTTTCCCTGTGTCTGTTTGTCAGTGTGCGTGTGTGTGAATATGCACATGCGGCCGCGATGTGCAACTCGCCCCTTAAATTTTCTCCCCTAGATCATTTTTTTACGCATACGAGATGAAAAAAAAACCGGATTGGGTGAATGGTGTCCGGCGCGAGGAGAGAAAAGAGAAAGGACGATCAACGTAGGGTGCAGTATTGCTCATGTGAATGGGCCCTTGAAATACATGCCTCCGTGTCTGTATTAGTATCTGAGCTCGAAATAAGCATCTGTGCCTAATCTGCATATGGTCCAGAGCTCATTTCCCTCTCCACCGCATCAGCGTGCTCTCCTACTTTTTTCGTCATTTAACGCCCATGGTCCACCGATGTTGCTTGCCTCAACAAATTTCATCCCCTCTCTTTGCTCCATCGAATTATTTCAACGGTCTCATTTTCTTTCCTCCATGCATCTTCGCGCCGCATGTTTAAATGACAATAAACGCGCCAAAGAGAAAGAGAAAACGGAGCACACTGCTCTTGGGAAAGGTCTGCTCACGAGAAAACGATGATTTTTCAACTTCTCCCTTAACCTTCGCGTCTTGGCGTATTACACGCTCGATATATAGATATATATTTATGTATATAGAGAGGCAACGGTGTACGGTGTACATACGCCGGGTGCCAGAGTGAATACGATGATCGATCATATTCACCGAGTTGTATTAAAATTTGAAGGAACGAGGGTAGGAAAAATTGCCGCGAGGAAAATTACCCGCGTTGCTGCAACCCGATATGCAAATATTTTCGTCTACTTAACCCACCGAGATTAATGACTTTGCTTGATGGAACGTACCGAAAGAAATTGGCCTCTTTTCATCCTCGCCCGAGCAGCCCGATTCGCTTTTTTCACGCTCCGCCGCTTTGCGACTTAATTCGCTATTTTTTTTTTCTGCCCATATAATCGTGGGATTGTTGGCTCTCTTGTATAGCCAAACAAAATCTTCACCAAATCATTTCGTTGCTTATCCATCGACCATATCTTCGTCAATGAGCGACGCACGGAGGGGTAGGGCAAAAAACTTCTCGTTGGATCGTCGAGACTAATTGGAGTCAGGGCTTGCGACCAGGAAGAAAAATATTACGGTCCTAATAGAGAATCACGAATTTCATTTAGCAGAAAATTCAAACGGCACATTCCGGTGAGTGAGATTTTTTTTGATTATTCGAAAAACGTGTTTGCTTGCTTTTTTTTCTCTTTCGTCGCAGCGATGATGAAGCAGATGGGGTGCGAAGGTGACGAAGAAATTTGGCATTGCTCGTGTAAACATGCCCGCGCGCGCGCGCGTTAACGAAAGTTGAATAGGCTTTACGTGTTTATTGGGAAATACAGCTCGAGCTGAGTAAGGAAAAAGAATAAAGAAAAAAAACGTAGAAAAAAAAATGCAAAAGGATCCATAAGAACGGTCGTTCCGGCGATTTTTCGGAAAATTTAATCCCGTCCATTGCAGCGACCGCGACGATCTTCGCTGAGTAAAATCGTCGTAAGTGCGCGAAAAAAAATGGTCAAAATCCCGGACGACAAGCAGGAGGAAACGAGACTCTCGGACTCGCAGGCCAAAAGTGGCCGCGGCACAGAGTCGAGAAAGGGTTGTTGATGCTCCGCGAGGGATTAAGCGAGGAAAAAAAAGGGGTAGCGAGAGTACGAGAAACCGCTATGCAACGAAAAGGGTTGAACAACTTACGAGGAGCGGACCCTTTGCTTTTATTGCCCAATTTTCACTTTATAATGCACGCCTAAAGAGTTGTCCACCTATTTTTTTTCTTCCCGCATTTTTTCTCTTCTCCCGCGTTTTTTTTCTCTTCCTCTGATATTTTAATCCTTTACGTTGGGAAAAAGACTCGCAAATCGTTCGGGAAGCTCGAGTCTCTCGGGGAAACTAGCCCTCCGAATTATACACATAAGCTAAAATCCTGGCTGTAACGCGCTTCGTCGTCCGAGACCTTTTCAACGTGTAAGCTCGAAAAAAAAAAAAAAAAAAACAAACAAACAAACAAGCGGGACGAGGAAGAACGAGTGCGAGGGAGAGAGACGGAGCGAAACGTTCCGAGCGTTGTTAAGTTTTATTGGGCCTTAGATCCTTAGTGGTGGTGGTGGTCGTGGGTTCTAACGTAATTGCATTGTCGCGAAAACGACGATTCAATAATCCTGTTTCTGCGATGATTCACACCGAACGCATGCACAAAAAAAAGCTCGTCAATCATGGGATTTTTTTTCCTTGTTTTTTTTTTATTATTATTTTTTTTTATCCCCCATTGGCCAATGAAGAAATCAAAGTCTATCGTATCAGGCAAAAAAAAAGCATCCGAGTTTCCGATCGTCCTGGAGTTCACCAACGGTCAACGAGACGAGAATAAAGTGCAGATACTTTTTTTCCATTTTTTCTCCATGCGAAAAGGCAGGAACGACGAAACAATTTCTTATAGAAGAAGATTGTCGCAGCCTCGTATCGGTAACGAGGCCATTGTGTCACGAAGAAATCATTTTTTGTCCACGCTCGACAATTTCTTATTTACGATTGTTGATACGATTTTTTTCTAACACGAAATTTTGGAAAAATTGCCTCTCTCGAATCGGATTTGCGGCAAAATCGGTGACGGGGGAAAAAGATCAACTCGTCGGGTCACCAACGGTCAAATAACAACTGAAAAACGTTGCTTCGTTTTTTGTTTCCTCTTTTTTCGATGTTTCACAGAATTTCTTCCTCCTAAAGTGGAGAAAACGCCCCTCTACGTTTCTCCCTCTCTTTTCTCTTCCTATACGATATTATAATGCGAGGCGTAACTTTCTCATCTCTTATACACCAGCCTGCTAAAGCAAACGCTTTATTTACCATGATGAAGGAAAAAAACGCTGAGATTTAAACGTTTTCGGGCAAAAATGATCTCACACTTTTGGAGGTTCGCTTCCTTCCGGCTTTTTGACCCCCTTGAGACCAGGGGAGGCTCAATTTTTCCTTCAAACTCTCGGTCAATCAGGATCGTGTATAATATAAATTTCTATATATTCTCATTGAAATGCATATGCACTCTTGTATTCGTAAAGCATATGCATCGTGACCTCTGACTCGAGATCGCCGCGAAAAATCGGCTGGACCCTCCTACCCGTGGGACATCTTGGCCCAGGGGTCACTCGGGGTCATGGGAACCCATGGGGGTCTCGACGTTTTTGGGACTTTACTTCAGACTCCGCTGGACCCCTCCTGGATCATGTGATTTTTTTGGTCGCTCTACGACATCGGATGCCAGGTGGACGGTCCAGCTCCGTCTCTCCCTCTATCTCGCTTCCTTTTTCCTTCAGCCCGTATCCTCTCGCTCGCTCCCCGCTCATGACACGCTCGAAATTTCCCCGGAAGGAATTTCTCAAATAGGGACCGGCATCCCCTCCCCTAGGGACCTGCCACCGACTCTCTTAAATACCCTCGCACACTATTCTCCCTAATTTCGAACACTTGTACGTCTTTTCAAATTTATGTCCCCCGAACGATTTTTAAATGAATAAATTTACAATTTTTATCGACGGAAAATGAACTTTCTTCTGGCGGCGACTATTTTTATTTTAATTTCATCTAATTTAATTTTTAATTAACTGTATCTATTGAATCATCCGATTCCTTGCGTGATAATGACGTTAAAATCCATTGACAAAGTTGACAAAGTTGAAAAAAAAAAAAAATTTTATTGACGGGAAAAGAAATTTTTAGCGGCGATCATTTTTATTTATATTTAAATTTCATTCAATATCGAATTAGCTTCATTTTTTGAACCCACGACTCCATCGATGTAATTATTCGTGAGCTACTTGATTTCTCGTGTGATAATGACGTCAAAACCCATTGACAAAGTTGGCATAATAAGGGCCGGAGTCAAGTTGAGGCGAAATAGTATGAATAGCTGAAGAATCATCGATAATGGGTGGAATGAATACATCGGCCTTTGGCTGCTAAACGAGAAGAATTTGTGAACCCTTTTTTTTGTGCATCGACAATGTGACCACAATCATAACTAAGCAGCGTTGCCTTAGGAGGAAAAAAAGGAGGAAAGAAGAAAGAAAGGAATGGGTTCACCTGTGTCGTGTGCGTATGCAAGCGAGAGAAAAAAATGGAGCCCTTGGTGGATGTTTTGATAGCTCAATAGGTTCGACAATGCGTCGCGGTGGCTCTATCGAGAAAAATCAACCCTTTTAAATGGCCAGAGTTCAATACCCAAATTGGTTCGTTCGCGAGAGGCAACAATATATATGTATACATAAACCGAGCAACACCGATCGGCCATATTATATATCGGCTCTCTATTGGCTTCTTTGCCCATTTTGAGGTACAAATGCCTGGAGAACCCTTCCACCGCAGGTCGTGTGCGATTGAAATTCCTCTTTTTGTCTCTCCCTCGCCCGTTTATATTTTCGACTGGCGCAGCATCGATTCACGATTCATTTTGGAGGCTCCCCTTTTTCACGAGGAAAACAAGCTGTTACAGATCGAGAAAATCGTCAAAGGATTCGCGTTACCTCTCAAAGAGCATCGCGCGACCTGCTCCCGCTGTTTTGTATATCGATCGATTGAAAAAAAAGAGACAACTCGCTATAAGAGAAGGAGAGAAGAAAAAAAAGGGTTCGTCTCGAATTTTGGTCCAGAGAATCGATTCCTTTTCCCTTTTCTCCCTCTCTCTCTCTTTGTTCCCATTCGATCGCTAATAGCCGATTGTGCCACGCGATCCCGTCGTCACTTTCTCTCTCGCTCCCTTTTCTTTAGAACCCCAAAGAACGTGTTTCATTGTGTTTCGACACATGTATACAGAAACACCATTTTCAGTGTAAAGTCTCGTGGCGCGTACGCATATTAGCGCAATCCCGTGTCTTCCTCGAGGATTATCCTCGCGATACTGCTTTTTTTTTCTTTTCTTTTTCATAACCTTTTTTTTTTATTTCCTTAGGGAGCTGTGCGTTTTTTGCATTTTTTATTCCCGAGTAAAATTTTTCCTCCGCTCAGGCAGACGACGAAGAAAGATGCTTTTTTTTTAATACTTTTTTTTGCCTTCACACTTGTCGTTAGACAGTCTCGAGGCTGAGGCAGTTGAGGCGAGGGCACATGCTCGACGAGGTTATTGACCAGAAAAAAGAGACCACGATTGACCCAGAATCTTTCGAGGATCATCTCTTGTTTTTTTTTCTTTATTTTCGTTCCTTTTCTGAGCTCGAAAAATCGGCGACTTTGGTGTGTCCAAACAAACAGACAGGCTAAGAGAAAACTGCGGCCAAACGGCAAGGCAGGGGGGAGGGAACATGGGACCTCCATAGATCTTTGGAAAACGTACGCCGCACGACTCGGGGGTGGACCCGAAAGACCCACGTGGAAGAGCATGCTTGTCGATGACCGCACAAGCACAAACAAATCGGTATTTTCTCCAAGCGTGCAACAACCCCGTCGTCCTCGTCGTCTCGTGGCAAGTGCGTCCCACACTTTTCGCACGCGACGAGCCTCTCCATGCACGAGGGAGAACTGACCACACGAGCGGGTTGTCTCTACATCCTCGCATGCACGACACGCTTTCTACATTTGTCAAAATGCTTTTCCACCGAATACACTCTCGCTTTATTACATTTTCTTCGAATTACCAACAGGCCGAGGACTCGACGTAGACAATCATTTTTTTATTTCTTCAGGTTGATTAAGGCCGTTGTAGGGCGACGGTTAATTCTAAATTTTTTTTTTCAATTTTCCTTACATACAAATTTCATTTTTTAAAAATATTACAAATTGACTAAAGAACAACTTACTCTAAATTCAAGGTCATCAGAGGTAATATGTATTTTATTATATAATAACGAAAATTTCGAAAAAAAATTTCGATCGATTTTGTTTGAAAAACTAAATAAAGCTTCTTCGATTTTACACAAAAACGTATGCAAAGTTTTAAGGAGCTTCACCATTCAGAAATGGAAATATTAAATGTTGAAAATTGCGCCTCACAACTGAAAATTGCAATTTTTATAAATAAATATCTCGACTGCTACGTATCGTGAAACCTCTTAAGAGTGCGGGAGCCATTAGACATCACTATTCTCTGCATGTGGTGCAAATTTAAGGGAATTTTATCGATAGAAAATTTAGCACACAACGTTCTTAAGAAAATGCAGGAGGATCGGAAAAAGATAAGAAAGAATAAAACGAGCGGGTCGAAAAAGGAATCGGTCGAATGGAGTGCAATATAAAATAGAATGTGTGTATTTTGGTGCAGAGATCGTTGCTGGCATTAGCCCGGATTATTCATAGATCCTCGTCGGTTTAGAGCGAAGGGGGAGAGGGTGCTCGCGCGCGATCTATCGCAAAGTAAAAATTCAGGGAGATTGAACGGGGAATTGAATGGCGGCGGGGTGCAGAGGCGTCACGGAATTTTTGTATGCATCAAAAGTCGTCGTCCCGAAACGTTTTGATCCTTGATTTCTTCTCGTCTTCTTTCTCTCTTGTCCCTGCTGCTCTCGAGTCAACGAAAAACATCTGTAATCCGTTTAGGTGTGCAAATTTTCTTTTCATCTTCTTTTTTTGTTGGCTTTCGAGAAATGTCGTATTCCGGGCGATTCAACGTCACCGTTGACGCGCATCAAAAATTTCTTTCCTTTTTCTGGCGTCTTTGCTTTTCAACGATAATCGAGAGAGAAAAAAGGAAGAAGAGAACATTTTGGAGCGTGTGCCCTCGCTTACGCGTACATCGAGCCACTCCAAAGCCGCGCGCACCCCCATCAAAATCGAAACGATTATTACAAGAAAGCGTTCCTTTCTCCTGGTCAATCGATTTACCGAAAAAATAAATCCGCCAACCGTGTAAAACCTTGACAAAGAATTTCTCCATTTTTTTTTCCCATCTCCTGTTCCCTGTCGATCTTTTGCTTCGTAATAAACTGAGGTGTATCGAAATGCCTGGAATAATAAACACGATATGTTGCGCGAGCGTGTGAGGAAAACGGTGCAAAAATTGTTTACCTATAAGCAAACGTAATCCTAAGGAGAAGCCTCGAACATGTAATTTTTCGTTAAAACTCAAGATTCCAGAAGAAAGAAAAAGGAAAGAAAATTCTGAGGTCAAATTTCATCAGGTCCATCGCGCATTCTCCTCGTTATATTTCTTCACCGGTATTTTTTGTTCGTCCTAGTTTTTTTTGTTAAATAAATGCTTTGCATCGGAGTATTCGGTTGCAGGAGTTCTCGCGCCATCTCATAAGAATTTTTTTTCCGTCTTTCCCCAGCAGTTCGTGGTTGTACCACACCCTTAACTTTGGTAGCGCGCACACGCGAGCATTAAAAGAAATATTTTCCATGCGGCTGTTAGGCAAATTCTGAATGAGGCCCGTTGTCGTTTTTTTATTCGACTTTTTTTTCTTCCATTTTTTTTTGCTCGATCGTTGGGGCCCGTTGGCGGCGCCGGACGCGAGCTGGACACTCATCTCGACCCTCTGGGCTATATATCGAAACACCCGGTGTCCACGAGATTCGAGAATATATAGAAAAAAGAAAAGAAAAAAAATCATGTGGCGAAAAAACTGCGAAAAAAACAACGACGATCGACCATGTGGCGCGTGGTCGACGAGCGCACACACAAACATACGAGAATATATCTGTATCCACGAAACGCAATAATAAAAACGGTGGACTCTTAGGAAAAAGGAAGCTGGCCCGAGTTTTTTCATCATTTTTTTGCTCCTTAATATTTTTGGCCCCCCGAGTTTTACTGGATCCCCCGAGGGGGAGAACGAGAAACGCCGCACGCGGAAGGAGAACGTAAAGGTGGTGCAGGCATGCAGCGCGCATACGTGGCTCTATAAGCGTATGAAGAAAAAAACACATAGAAAAGCGTTGCAGGCTTCTCATCTCGTAGAGGGGATCGTCCGAGGCCCTCCCGATTCTCCCGAAACATTTAAGCTAGCCCCATTTTTCCGCGTTTCCGAAAATGCCCTTCCTCCATCCGCGTGTCACATAAATTTGCTTCGCCATTGACGAGGTGGCTTCGGTAAAAAAAAAAAAGGATGAAAAAAAATTCGGCCGTTGCGCGAGCCAACGATCATTTTCGAGGGATGAATCGCGTCCTTCATACGCATTTCGTTTTTTCTTCTTCCTTCCTTGCTTCACCCGGCTGCATCCTCGCGGAACTGCATTACGTAACGCACACACGAATCTTTGTTAAAAAAAAAAACACCCGAAGAAGCCTTTTCCAATTTTTTCATCGAAACTTAAGGTAACCACTGAAAAATCACTGGTTTCTCGTTTCTCGTGAAATAAAAAAATCCACAAAAACGCGGCGCGTGCTGAAGGAGCGCAAAAAAGCGTGTGAAAAAAAAAAAACACGAGCGAAGGGGTGCACACGGCCGAAGTGCGTGTTGCCTGACACACGAGCGAGCCACGATAAAAAAAAATAATAAAAAAAAGCAACAAAAAAAGAAAACAAAAAAATACCACACTAACCTGTTCCCCTTTTCCTTCAACGAATATGCAAAAAAAAAAAAAAGGAAACGAAAAAAAACAACGTAATATGACCGAGAATGTGCGGTAGGGATTATTGAATACTCGTGAATTTTTTGCGGATTTAACACCTGCGATTTTGACACTTTGGATCATGCGGAAATAACAAAAGCCTCGTGGTGCACGAACAAAAAAACCAAACAGGTTTTTTTTTTCAATTAAAATCGAGACAAATGTTATTTTCGATTGCTCCGAGCGGTATTCTATCCTGCTGCCGCGAATATTATCGGCGTCGGGATGAGATTCTTCATTCGCGTGAGAAAATAAAAATACACATATGTGCCCTCATATATATAGGTATACATGGATGTATGGCGAGTCTCCTGTACATGCGGGGGCGGATATGGCTTAAGGGGAGTCTAGGGGAAGCGAACCTCTCGAAATCTTTCCCACAGATCGTCCAAGACGATTTTTTTTCTCATCGTTCTCTTCCCTTTCCCTCTCGCTTCCTCATTTTCACTCCGCGATATTTTTTTCTCTTTTCCTCCGGACGCTACCGTCTGGCACAGCCGTACCACATCAGGGCAACGCTCCCCCTCCCCCCCTCTCCCACGTCTTCCACTATATTTGATAAGGTGTTGGTAGATCGCTTTTTTTTTTTCATCTCCTTTTTTTTTCTCTTTCCTCTATCCTCCTCTGGTGAAAAAGAATCTGACCAGATGTCGAGGGTTCTTGGCTTGGCTATGAGCCACCGCGCGACCCTTCAGGTAAGCCATACCCTGTGACCTCCTATACATTCTCCCCCCTCTCTCTGTCTCTCTCTCTCTCGCTCTTTCTCTCGCTCTTCCTTTCTCGAGATCTCATCGGGGCTGTAATTTCAAAGAGAAAGGATAGCTCGTCATTAGTCCACTAAATCAATCTCCCTGCTGATGAGAACTCGGCGTCTACTCACCAACCCACCACACACACAAGAATAAATCTTTTCCACATTTATTTTCAAGCTGAAATCCGGATTTGTGAGGATCAAAGAAATTTTATTCGGTTCTTCAAGCTCGCCGAATATTTACGTTTTTTTTAAATCCAATGATAGTCCCAGGCTCGATCCAACTGACCTTGTCAACAAAGTATAACCTGGCCAGGATAATTGAACGTGGATATGGCCTTTTTTAAATCCCTCCAAAGACTCGAAACGATTATATTTGCTCATTACCCTCGATGGCCATTAAAAACGAAAGTTTAATACTGCGTTGGGCGACCGCTCGAACTTGCGATGTAAAAAAATCAAAAATCGAGAACAGCTCGATTTTACGAAAAGGATTTTTGGTAATGGCTCAGAGGAACCGGGTCATTAAGAGCATCGCGCAACGATGAGAAGGGAACGAGACGCGAAGACGAGACCAAAAATAGTTTCCTGTTCTCTCATCGTGTCGTTGCTCCATATGTCCCTAAATTATTTCCAACGGTGTACATACGTCGAGACTGCATCATCAATTATAGCCCGCCTATGTGATCCACTCAACCTACCGGAATCTATGTACATCCAGACATATATGTACACCGTTAATGTACATACAAGTGATGCTGATAAAGTTTCTGCGACCATAATTTCCGAGCACGAATGCGGCTCGACCATTTTAAGAACGTTGTATGGTCAATTCAACATTTTTTTTTTCACTTATTCTGAAATACAAAATGTTTCGCGGGCCCAAGTTCATGAAAAAAAAAAAAAAAAAACGTAAATATCCTCCAAATTCAAGATCGTCCGAGGTAAAATGTATTTGTTATATAATAACGAAAATTTTGAACAAATTTGACGACCGATTGTTTTGAAAAACTGAATGAAGCTTCTTCGATGTCACGTAAAAGCGTATGCAAAGTTTTAAGGAGCTTCACCATTTAGAAATCGAAATATATAATGTTGAAAATTGCAACTTTTAACAGGCGCTCTTATGGGAAACTTCGGAAAATAGTGATTTTTATAAATAAATATCTCGGCTTGTACATGGTGAAATTTTTTGAAATTGCGCGAGCTATTAGATATCACTATTCTTTATATGTATTGCGAATTAAAAAGAATTTTATCGATAGAAAATTTAGCATACAACGTCCTTAAGGCTCTTGTTATTATTTAATCAATTTCCATCGGTGATCACCTTCGCGATAAATGATCCGCTTTGACGAAGCGATAAAAATGGAAGAAATGTGTATACACCGCTGAAAGTTGGATGAGCAGGAATCAGGATCGTTGTAGGTGATGCTCATCTTGTTGTACTTTTCCCGTGTTTTACATGCCAGGAAGACATTTGATGCTTGCGCGTACACACATTATGTATTCTCGATCTTTTGGCTCTCTGTCTTTCTCGTTGGGCATACGGTTTACTTGTAGGGACAGGTGGCGAACCTTCGGGCTGGTTGTTAGGTAACGCCTGTGTGCCTCGTATATATACACATAGTAGTAGATGAGAAGATGCGAGACCCGAAGCGCGAGACGGAGCGAGAGAGCGACGAGGATGAAAGATTTATGGGAGCATGGGAACCTGACTTCGGGGGCAGCATCCCTAGGAAGTGAACGGGACGTAGCACTAAGGGAGAAGGAGAAGAGCATGTATGCGATAAAAAAAAGGAGGGAAAAGATCTGCCCCTCTCCCTTTTCTCTTCGCTCTTGTGCGCTTCAACTCCGGGAAGATTCTCTTCTTCTTCCCCCGCCAGAGACGAGCGTCTGCCCCCGAAGTTCATCGGACCCTTAAGGCCCGAGACTGGCGCGGAGCAGGGGTTGATTCGTCGGTTGGATCATAAGGGAGCACACGGAATATATATATATATATATATCACACATCAGTTGGCGAGATCGACGGACATTGGCATTTTTTTTTTATTCCCCTCCTTGCTCTCGATCTCTTTTATTTTTGTCTTTCCGTCCTGGTCCCTTTTTCCCTTTCGGTAAATGTATAATGTGCTTTTGAAAAAGTTGGGGAAACGCGTTTGAAAATAAAAAGGGAATCCTCAAGACTCATCAGGCCGTGTGATACGTCGGGCAAACACAATTTTCAAGCTGCTGCGCTCGTCGCTTGATTCACTTTCCTCTCTGTCTTTTTTTTTTTCTGTTTTTTTTTTCATCTTCCCCGCGGGATCGTCTTACCTCACATTTTCATGCATGCTCGCCACTTCCAAACCACCAGAATCCTTCGTCTCTTTCTTCCACCTGGTCCTCATCACAGATTAAAAAAATTCTTCCTGCTTTTCCTATCGAGACTAATTTACCATTGGAAACGTAATTTCTACGTATTTAACGCGCGTAAGAAAACGTTCATAATGGAGAATCGAAAAAAAATGATGAAAAAATGAGAATGTCTAAATAATAATTGTAATGGAGTGACGAAATAAATGTATAAAGTGATTGTTGGGAAATTATTTGTCTGGGCAATAAGCGCGTGGAAATCCATGGGAAATAATTTTTTTTTTTCCAGTGTTTTTGATGAATTAGTCTCGTTGCTTGTAATTCCGAAGAATAAAACTTGAGTAAAAATGACGATTAAAAACTTTCTAGTGACTGCTGGCTGCGATCTGTGGATGAAATGTTTTTGTGGCTGCGAAAAAAGAGTGGAAGGTGTTGATCTCGAGACGTTAAAAAGTTTTCCACGCGTGTCGAGCGAGCGAGGAAGCGATTAGGAAATTGCAGGAAGAAATGGGTAATAATGGGCGAAGGGAATGTTGAGGAAAGAGGAATAAAGTAATAGCAGATTGTAAAATGCATTTTGAGAGATTAATCTCTTGGGGAGATGAGCAGGAGGGAGGCGATAAAGCACGTCGGATAATTAATTTTATAGCTACTCAATTTCCGAGGGATTTGAAGGCAGAGCAGGCCGGCGAGAGGAGGGAAAGGGGAGAGGGGCTATCGTGCGGTGAAAAGATGGGCCCGAACGGGCCCTCATTTTCGTTAGTCGCGCCAGCAGCGAAAAAAGTATAAGAAAGCAAAGAGACAAAGAGAAATAAAAGAGCAGGCAAACGCGGGGAGAGCTGCGCGTATATATGGAGAAAGATGGAGGCAAAGTCCCCGGAGATTCTCATAGTGTCCGAGGAAGATGGAAGAGATGATTCTTTCCAAGGCAGCAGCAGCAGCAGCAGCAGCAGCAGCAGCAGGATGGGAGTGGTATGGAAACGTTATGGGATGAGCAAACCAGAGTATATAACGCTTGGGAAGCACAAGATGAAGAAGGAAAGAAATAAAAAGGAGATGAAGAAGAGAGAAGAATATTCAGTTCTCGTGATGAGACGACGCCACAGATTTACGAGCGTCAGGCGAAAAGAGAAGAAAGACAGAGACAAAGAGAGCGACGGAGAACTTAACCGTGGAGGCTCTCTAGTCGATTATTATTTACTTTTATTTCACTATAACCTTCTCCTCCTGCCTCTTCTTCTTCTTCGTCGTTCACTGGAGATCCTCTCCTTCCAGAAGTGAAGACGCGCAGCATCTTCTTTCATAGCCCTCGGGCCGATTTCCGCGCCGCCATCAACCGCGTGGCTACCGTTCTTTTTTTTAAACAAAACATTTTGCTCCGCGTATCACCTTTTCTATCATTTTTTTTTTTTTAATTCTCTGTTTTTTAATATGGAAATATCGACGCTCGTCCGAAAAGTGCCACGCGACCAATGTGCCCGGTCATTCGAACGGGAAATTGAACGAAAAATAAAAAACATGTTCGCCGACTTAATCAACGCGCTCTCTGACCGATTCACGACGTGGTAGATCGTCGAGATCAAAGAGGAAGTCCATTAACCAGTAGCATTAACCAGTAGCATTAACTACGCTCTCCCTCCCCTCCCTCCGCTCTCTCTCTCTCTCTTCGTCTGGCTCTCGCGCGATGGATATAATTTTGGGACGATGCCGCGACGTATATACGAGAGTCGAGCCGCGGGCGGGCACCAGGAAAAGGGGAGCCAAAGAGAAACAAGAGAATCCTTTGTCGATGTGTTCACCGCCGAAAAATCTTAGTTCGGCATTTGATACACACAGCAGAGAATCTAATTGCCCATCAGAATTTCAGGACGAAAAAGTCAAAGGCGCGCGAGAGAGAAATATTATTATCCAACATTGACGATAATAATCCAAACGACGTAGATTTTCAAAAATAAATTCAGCTCCAAAATTCTGCTCCGAAATATAAAATTCTCGCTGCTCCTTCGATCTTTCCCCCTCGATCCTCGCTTTCTTCGTTTTACTCGATATTTCGGTGAATTCTAAAGCTAGCATCGAAAATATGATCCAAACATCGATGGGCCTGCGTGCTCTCGATTTAAGTTCTTTAAGGATATACTCTTTCACCTATTCTCTCCTCCTTTATATCGTCTTGTTTTCCTCCTTCACGTGCGTTCACGTGTGACTGTTCCAAGCGCTCACACACACGCACACACACAGACATATATATGTGTATGGATACACGTGGAGAGTATTCACGATCGAGAGACGCGTACACGGGGCCCATTGACGATGACGCGAAGAAGAGAGGGGCTGGCACCTTTTCTGCGCGCTCGGACGGACGGACGGACGGTTACATAACTCCGTCAGGCGGCATTGTGCCCGCATTTTCTCTCACTCGCTCGCACACACAAACGCACAAATACAGAGAGAGAGAGAGCGGCGCATTAGAACTCACGTATATCCTCGCATGTGGGGAGTCTCACACGACGTCACTCATATGTATGCCTGGCCCCCGGGTAGAAGTTTGAAATTTCGTACATATAGACAGTAAATGGGGTATCATGTTCAGTCTCTAAGGCTTAAGGACTTTTGTTTGGCGTGGGAGTGTATAGGCTTCTAAATATAGGAGAAAAGAGCGAGCTCTGGGTCCTGCGAGCTCGTCGTTGCACTGGCCGTTCTGTCTCCTCCTCGCGAGCGGAGCACCTGATCCGACCTAGCCTAACCGATCCTTCCTGGCCCTTATACACACATCACATTTTCCCCTAAATCTTCCATCTTAAGATTCTTTTACAATTTTTACTTTATTCCTCGTCTTCTTGGGACTACAAATTTCCCGCGAATATATCCGATCCCCCGACCAAATTTATAGAATATATCAAATAAAGTTCTATGAAATTTTGGGCCTTTATCCTCGTAACTGAGGAAATACGAAGGCCCAATAAAATAGAGGTCCTTGGATTTTGCTCTCTCTCTCTCTCTCTCTCTCTCTCTCCTCTCTCTCTCTCACACGTGTGAAGGAAGATTTATGAAAGATTTTGAGAATTTCATCTTCGAGAACCTCGACCGATCAGCCCCGCGTCGTCGATTGGCGTTGAAGTTTCTTTTTCGATCGTTAGCATCGATTTGTTGATGAAACTTGGACAATGTCGGGAAGACGCAGTCAAGATCGGGGTCTGGCGAACTTTGCACGTGATCGCTGAGGAATAACCTCCCAGGCTGCAGTTGATTGTCCGGCCCATGTAGCTTCTTTCTCCTCCTGCTCTGCTCCTCGCCTCTCACTCCACTTTCCCATAGTCCTGTATAAATTAGGCAGGTACTTACGGAACGAGATCGTCCGACCCAAAATCTTTTCACCGTCCGGGTATAAAAACTCTCGGAGTTCGGCTCGAAAAAACTTGTACAAAACGGTGAATGAAAAAAAAGGACGTACGTGCACTTGTTTGGAGATAAAACGATTTTTCGAAAAATATCGAAATATTAATTTGACCCAATATCGATGAAATAATTGTCGATTCTCTGGACGAAAACTGCCTTAATAATAAATAGAAAATAAAAATAATTCTTCACGTAGATAAATGAATTTGTCATAATTAAAAAACAATCAGTGATCCGGGTTAATTTTTCTCGATCAATTAATAGGCGAAAAAAAAAGTGAGCGGTAAAAAACGAAAGACACGCGCGTGTAGTTCGATCTTTCGTGTGGGTACTCTCGTGATTTAGTTGCCGTTGATTTCCGAGACGAGGAGGATCAAAGAAAAGGAAGAAGATTAAAAGAAATAAAAAGAGAAAAAGTTGCGGTGATGATGATGATGATGATGATGATGATGCTGCTGTTGCTGATGATAATGATGATGAAGACGAAGTATAAGGCGGAAGACCGGGAGCGAACAGGGAGAATGTTTTACATGGATATGTATTGCGCGTATGTGTATGGAGCGATCTGTATAAATGTATATACTTGTCCAAGGCAGAGGAGAGCAGTGGCGCGGCGGTGATGATCGGTGTATAGCGGAGGAAAATAAAAAAGAAAGAGGAATGAGAGTGATAGGAGCAGCGAGAAGCTGCGGAAAGGAAAGGGAAGGGGCTGCCAGAATGGAAAGAATCTTCTGGGCAAGCCGCGGTAAGATGTTGGAGGCTGCGAGGGGTAAGAGGGAGACAGGATGCTGCGCCGTCACGGTACACTTGCCTCCGGACTTGAATCTCAGTCCTCAGCGCGGCCAGCACCACCAAGACGTCTTCGTCATTCACCATATATTTTCACGCTTCTAGGAATGTGTATAGCCGCATGAATACAATCTCGCCGGCGCGTCTGATATTTCCTTCGATCCGAATAGTTCATTAAGGTGTCCCTCTTTTTTACATTCGCTTCATTTTTCCTCAGAAACATGAAAATTCTTAAAGATTCGACACCGAATGCAGAAAACTAGACATCGCCACAGCCTTTTTCCTGCTGCTACTTTAATTATCTGCTGTACGAACAACCAGAAGGGTTAAAGAATCAAAAGATGAGCGGAGGAAGGAGCGAAAAGGCTGTCGAGAGTTTTAAGCCCAGTTTTTTGCGAGAGAGAAGAGAAAAAAAAAGAGAGTAGGGTTTATGTAGGGCTGGATCGTAAACGATCAGGATTTTTGGCGGTAAAATAATCGCGGCAACCCTTCCGCTACCTGTCCTTTGGCGAATGGAGAGAACAGACCGAGACAGAGTATCGGGCATTCCTATGGCTCGGTGTGAGACAGACTGCGCCGCAGCCAGACCTTTCGCACTCTCTTTTCCCTTTTTTCGCTATCCCTCTCTCTCTCTCTCTCTCTCTCCGTTTCTCTAGATTTTCTGGTATATTGCCATGCACGAGTCGGTCGCTGCTGCCGTGCACGAGCATTCGAAAAGCTCGGCCTCTGAATGGGCAACGACGAAACTTGGACGATGGTTTTACAACACATTGACAAACGAAAATCCCTCGTGGCTTTGACCTTTCGGTTTTTTGTCTTTTTTTTCGATACAATTGCGGGGGCCGCGGCAAAGGGGGCACCATTTTACTCCGGTGGATGACCGCAACTACCGTAAAGGGCTGAAACAAGCCATCGCTAGTATTGGCGCCATAAAGACTCTCGGCAAAGCGTATTATCGCAGGAGAAAGGCATCGAATGCCAAAGACGCAGTTATATGTGTATTAGCCTTTTTCCCAAAACAACTATAGACAAACAAGAAAGCAATGTCCTGTTATAGTTTGTACCTTATTCTTCGATGTGCTCGCAGAACTTACTGCCTAACCCTTTTTTTTCGCTGGCGATGCGATTGCTGACACGAGTTTTTCCGTTCGTACCTTTTTTTTTCTTCGATTTTTTGTTGAAATTATTTTTGGCTTCCGTTGGTCATTTCTTCCGAATATTCCATACTATATCTTCGAAAGAGCCCGGCCCAATATTTCACTCAAGCTACTAATTAACTTTTATCATCGATTCGGTAGTTGGTGAGGAAAAAAATAGAAACTCGATAAATCGCTTAATTAATTCGGCAAATATTTCTCGATGCGTATCAATTTTAATCTCGTAGCCAATAATTCAAAATTTATCTTTTTGACCCTTAATGAAATTTTTCATGAAAATCATAGTCAAAAAGCCTTTTTCTATAATTTCAATAATTATTCAATTATGCACAATGAATAACATACCTGAGGACACATTTTGCACTGGTATTTTCTTGGTGGATGAGAATGGGGCCCTCCGAGATGAGGATTCAGATGCGAGGGGTGAGACGGTTTGACGGTTAGGGGTTGCGGCACGACGAGTAAACTCGCTGGAGGGCTGCCACTGCTGCTCCCACCTGCTCCTCGATATTGTTCCTCCCCTAAAAACAAAACGACAACAATAATAAATGACAAAGAAGAAAAAAAATAATGGAGCAATTTAGTCGTCGTCGTGAAATAAGAAAAACGTTCTCAATCAAATATTCGCGTCGTATTCATTAACGAATATCGACTGAAAAGTTACGAAAGTACACGTCACATAGATTGCTCTTGTATATGTGAAAATATATAATGATAGCGTAGCGATAATTAATTGATTGCCGGTCCGAGAGTCGAGGAAATATAATGAGATATCGCGGTATCGATCGTGATCGTCATTTTCCCGGTTGCCTTCGAAAATAAAATCAATTCATTCATCTATATATATGCACATACATGTATTTGTGCATCGAGAGATAAATACGTGTGTGGCTGCTGACACTACAGAAAGTTAAATACTCAAGGCGAGATCAACGGGCGTCTTATCGGCCTTGCAACCTGCTGCTTAAGATCCTTGCCCTTTGCACGCCATATATACACACTCGCGTGTTATATAAATAAATATCCAGCAGCAGCAAGTCCTCTCGAATGTGTTGCTTATAGTCGTTGTGTCTCGATTGCGTCAGAGTTTTAGCAGTTATCGATCGACTGAGATGACGCGGTCCAATAAAGTTGTACTTTGACGATGCACGAGATCGTCTCGTACACAGTCTTCTCCTCTTTCTCTCTCTCTCTCTCTCTCTCTTGCTATCTATATTTTTTTCATTATTCCAATGCATTCTAAATCGATAATTAACTTATCAGGATCATCAGGATTTAATTCCTCGACGTTTTGCGCCGATGAATTACGAGAATATTGATTTTTCACGACAATAAGTGAATTTCGTAAATTGCAAAAAGTATCGCTACAAATACCACGACTTGTTGCATCGAATTACCGATCAATTAAATCGACATTTAATTACATACGATACCTGGTTTCGTTATCAATCGTTTTACCGATAACAATTGAACAAACTGTGAATAATCCATTGGGCAATCGACCAATTAACTCATCTTTAATCTGATCTGAAAAATTCCTTCTCTATTCATGTTCATATGGTTTTGTTTTATCGACGCAACTTTTTCCAATCGTTGGACGTCTGAAGAAATGCCTGAGCAGCCAACAGCCGAGATACTTGACCGTGCACCCGCCGCTGCTGTTGGCACACGACGACGTGGCATGCATATGTTTCAGCCTCGTACACCATGCCATTTATAAACGCGATTATATTTAATAAATGTTTTCTTGGACTTTGCATACATTCGACTCTGCTCCAAAGCCTCAATGAGAATATCACTGATCGATTTGTTCACTTACATATCGATCGCTATACATCAACGCATACCTGGTATTTACTTGAATCTACATGGAAAACCGAGAGCTACGAATCGAACTTTTATGTCATCGTAAGCATGGATGCTGTAGAGCCCGGTAGGCTCTCGAGGTTAAAACAAAACGAGATACATAATCATATACGTTCTTTGTATTATTACCAAGACAAATACATGCATACATGTGCTTAATGGAGCATTTTACGTGTTGCGGAGTGGTACACAGCTCGAAAGAGAACATTAATGAGGAGTGACGTCACGTGTGTTTCCTGTCCTGGTCATGGACAGGCCCGGCACTATAACCGCTGTTTCTAACACAAATTTATATTCCACGAAAATCAATCATGAATATTACACTTTTTTTAACTCCATTTCCGATATAATTATAAAAAAATGTAGTTGCTATTGAAAAATGATCATTAGCATGAAATTTTATTCCTTTTTTTTGAGTCCGTGATTGGCCATTTGGGAAATTTGGGTTAATTCGTTTTTAATTCGAGCTGGAAACTGTCGGGATCTCTATCACGGGCTTTTTATTGATTAGCATAATTTTAATCCATTTCCACGTGATGGAGGCCCCGAAGAAATTAATATAATTTCATGCTCGATTAAAGTTCATGTCCCTGTCGAATTGAATCGAACGTTTTTATGGTAAAATGGATTTTTTTGTGCGTTTATAAATTGAGCGCGATTGTTTTTCTGGCAATTACGGAGAAAATTTTTGTTTTTTTTTTGGCTCGTTACATTTCATTGTTCTTTTTGGAGGCTCAGCTGATAACCCCAAATAGCATGTTTAGCCGTTTGGTGTACGTAGCTTTAACAAACTCGTCGCGGTTCTTTGATGGCCGTGGGAACTCGACAATTATTTTCATTGTAGGGAGTAGTCGTGGTCGTTTTATGCGCGCGGCACACAGTAATACCGGTTGATATTATAGCAAGAACTATAAAATTGTTCAACAAGCGCGTCATTCTCGCGAATAGTCGCGCACCGAGGATAATTTGCACAATATGTTGAACAAAATAATGTCGTGCATCGGGAGGAGGGAATAAAAAATGAATCTCGTTGTTTAATTGTTTGTAAAGACGAGAGAGATTGAAAGTATAAATATAATCAAAGTCTCGCAGGCAGACAATATAATTGTGAGTCGAAAAACGAAAGTCTCGTCTGGTATTAATACGGCAACGACCTTGGTGCATCGAGTTTTAAAAATCCTGCATTTTTAAAACTTGTTTGTTCTTGAATCCGTGAGGAATGAAATTATGGAAAAAAACTCGTCTACGATTGTTAAAATCTTAAATTTTTCGTCTGTCTCGCTCGCTTGCTCGCCACCGCAAAAGCCCGAGTAATTAAAAGACACATTGGCGTGTCTTTCGCGTATACTGCCAAATCCGTGAACCCACAAAAAGCCAAAGGAGTCAAAAAAATACGTGGCGAAAGATGAAAAAGAACGCGGAGGAGACGTCGAGATGCAGGAACCCGAGTCGATTGCGTCATGTTTATGCCACGATGCAGCATCCCCCATTCACTTTTCTCTCTTTTTATTTTGACGTATACGTCGTGCGACGACGTGTTTGCATAATCGGGCCAGAAATTTAAAAGAATAACTGACCGCGATGAATTATCAATTATCGTGATTCGGTCAAAATGAATAAAAGATCAAAAGTCCTTTGGAATAATTATCATAATAATGACAATAAGACAATCCGAATAAAAGCGTTGAATGGCTTATTAATTAATGTTCCCTATTATTCCACAGGCATAAGTTTATGAAAACGAAAAATAAACGTAGAGATTTAAATAATGAATAGTGTAATAATGGTCAACAGGTACGACCTATGACCCCGCGTGTAATTCGATTCGGCCGCAGAGAGGAGCCAGAGATGAGCAGCGAAGCAGCATCCTTTCAATCTCATTTGGTCCTAAGGTCATCCCCGTGTTGACGCAAAGCTGGAGCAAAAGGTGAGATAATCGCGCCCGTGGTAGACTCTTTTAGCGGTGTCCTTTCTCGCTAGTGCACTATATAGTCAATAATGCAAATGCATAAAATTCGTGAAAATGTCACCAGTCGCCATTTAATAATCGATTAATCGATTAACATGCATCGGTGGATTATAAAAAAGCGCATTATCACGGAATATCTCCATTTAAAAACGAGAATATTCAGTGGGTCTTGTTTCTTTTTCGTTTTTTATTTCCAAAAAACTGTCGAAAGAACAAAGCGACTAAAAAAGTCGCGACGTTCCGGTGCATTTTTGACGCGGCTATTTTCGTCCGAAGCTCGTCTAGACTAGGAGTCGTTCCGGCTTAATGTATCCGAGAAATAGTATTGAAAGTGTTTTTTTTTTTTTTCGGTTTTTTTTTTTTTTTTTTGCAAACGCAATTTGCTACATTTTGAACGATTGTTTTGTTCGCCTCGGCGCGCGATCTACTTTGAAACAATAATTGCATTATGACCATTATGTCATGGATTTTAATGGAATTCATTAAAATTGAGAAAGATCGAGTGACCTTGGCCAGAATCGTTGTAACCCCAACAAATATTTCTTGCTATTAGAAATGCGCATTTTTGTGGTGAATTTTTTGTTTCTGCCCGTAGTTTGCCGTCTATGAGGGCCAGCGCGAGGGGGTTTTTTTCTTCACATAATCAAGTTGATGCGCTCGCGAATGGGGAAGAGAGGGCGCTTGGGCACGTCGACCATTTTAATTGGCAGTAAAGTTTGCCGTTGACGCAAAAACATGAAATACTGCTGGTACGACATGAGGGATGAGAGAGAAAGGGACTCTCTTCGCCAAGATGGTGGAGGAACTATCTCCTCGGATTTCCCCTCCTTATCCTCTCCCTGTTCCCGCTCATCCTTTCTCTCCTTTTCGCGCAACCTCAACTTTTCAACAACCCCTTGCTCTCTCCCTCTCTCGACAAACCCTCACCGATCCTTGTATGCAGCAGGTTCTCCATCTTTTTCCCGCTGCCCCATGCACGTACGCGCCGTCCCTATTGTTGCTCGCGCGGACAACAGGTGCATGACTTTAATGCGCGAGCATCATCATAGAAATGCATCAGAAAGAAGAACGAAAAAAAAACAAAAAAAAAAAGATTCGAAGATGCTGCGGAGCGGTATCCTTTGAGTGTGGAATCCGAGATAATCGAACTCTGAGGAGCTTATCGCGTTCTCATTCCCAAAACAGATCGATATTAAAAATTTAGCGAAATTTCAAGTCGATTATTGAGAGCATTCTCGTTAGCGCGAGATCGCGATACAAAGTTCAAGTGCAATTGAAATAATTGATTAATAAAAAGGAATTCATACAATTGGACGAATACGACGGAAAATCGTTGAATATTAAAAAATGAAGCTCTTTATAACGATGAAACGGAAAAAAAAAAAAAAAAACAAAGTTTGTGCATTCGCGCTTGCACACGCCGCTCGTACAGCTTACGCTGTCGACAAATACAAAGTAATTTCTCGGTGTATACGACCTCTTTTCTAACTAAAAGAATGGAAAAGTTACGTCCGAGGGGTAAACGAGCGCGCGAATAGTTGGCGGATGGCACTCGTGCGCGCGTTAGCAGTTAGGTGGGGATTTCACGTGTGCGGCGAGAAACAGCAGCAGTGGCGCGAGAATACATAGCATTGGCAGTGAAAAGGCGTTTATGGAAACGTGCTTCACCTTTTACGAGCTACCAGCACCACGAGCTGGGCTCAACATACACCGTGGCCGGTATATCCAGACGAGACGATTACTCAATCCTTTTCGTGCCTTTTAGAATCAGTAAAAGAGTCAGCGTGACTTGTAATACGACTCTTTCTGCAAATGGTAGACCTAGGTCACTGTCGACTTCAAAGAGAGAGAGAGAGAGAGAGAGAGAGAGAGCTACGATCCTAGACCACTCTCACCACATCTTTCTTTGGCTATTACGAAATAGGACGCGTAACCTGAGCAGGATCGATTGAAACTTTTGTAGGTAAAAATTGATGGAGAAGAGGGAAATAAAAATTCTTCAGAATTCAAGGTCATCCGTGGGATTTTGTTCTATAACGGTAATTAATCGTTTTTTTTTAATTTCCGTGTGTGTTTTGTCGAGCCTGGTATCGCTATTCCTTGGCCTTACGAATATGATTTCGTCAAAGAATAAATATCGATTGCGTCTTGCCGGTTCCGCGTCACGTTTCTTTTCTTCGTACACGAAACTTATTTACACAATGACTCGGGTTTTTTTTTTGTCTCGCAGTGATCTCTCTCCCCCTCTGGGCTAATCGACGATATTACGTCACGGATGCAAAATCGTAACCGGTTTGGAAAGGCTGGCTACCGCAAAGGGGCCGAGATTCTTGAGCTCGCGTGTGTTTACGTTCTTCTTGACTCGTGGGTCTTGGACCGTTTTTCTCTCTCTCTCTCTCTCTCTCTATTCTCTTCTCTATACATACGCGTGTGGCTATTGCCACGCGAACGAAGCTTCCTCCGTGTGCGTGATGATTTCAGGTTCCATCGAGCGAGAACTGGCAGCGAAAAAAAGAAAAAAAACGATGAGAGAAAAAAAAATAAATGAAAAATAAAAAATGGAGAATTTCGGCGCCGCTAAAACGTTTCCTGTTCCCTCTTAGTTATCGCTGGCTGGTGCGTGGCTCGGCTGTTACCATCTCCAATGGCCAACCGGTGTTTCTACGTCCGCGTATCTATCTCTTGTCTTTCTCCGGTGAATCGCGAGACCCTCAAGGTCACATTGCGCAATAGCTAATCCTCTCGGGGTCAGAACCTGCTCATATTGTTGCGGATTCACGCACACGCGTCCCTCGCCTTTCTAACCGACTCCCGCACACTCTAAACCTGATTTTCTAATTCGCTTCCCCGAATTTCTCTCCATATCGTTTTTTTTTCTCTATCCTTTTATTCTTCCCTCTCTCTCGTCTTATTCGAGCCATGAAAATATTTGGGTTACGAACCTTTTTGCAACTGGCCGTGGTCAGCGTTCATCTTGGCCTGCAACAGAAAGTGCTGCGTTTCACAAAGTAGAACACACTCTCGTCGTTAATTCTTTTACTAATTTATTTTACATCTCTTTCCACGATTTTTCACTCACCTCGTAGCCCTGCTTTGCCCCTCGCCCCGTGCCCCAGTAGTCGGTGTCCTTTTCGTGAGGATTGCATTGCTGCAACAGCAAAAGATACCAAACAAAATTTAAATACAACAGAATTTCATAAAATTTTTTTTTTTTTCATATTTTCCTTAAATTATTTATAGAATTCCTGACACTGCGCCAGTCCAAGAGCTGGAGTGAAATCGAAGCGGCTCGAAAGCAGATTAAAAAAAAGCTAAATGTTGGGCCAAAGGTATTCAAAATGCAATTGATCCAAACGCACTGAGAAAACAGTTTATTTATAATAAATAAATATATTCAGTTGGTACTTTTACTCAAACATTCATTAACTGTTACGAAATTCAAAAACGGTCGAAAAATATCTTCGTGATGACGATGGAATTCGACAGGTACAGCATTTCCTTGGAGATGATGATTTGTCCGATCGTTTTTATTTCCCTTAACTCAGTAAATCTTCGTGGCCATTAAATTCATTTGCTATTAACAAAGGTTACGTTTCATCAAATTATCGGTTTATTAACTATTAAGAAATGTTTATTTCAAATAATCGCGAGAGACTCAAATAAATGATTCATCCAGTGTGTTGAAAAACATTTATTTAGCTGTATCCAACTTCATAATCGTTAGCAGTAAACAAATCCTGGTACATAAAAGTAAATCGTTTTCTCAGTGCGGTATTTGAGAAAAATTTGTGGTTTGTCGACTCGTGGCTTTTATTACATTATGATTTTGTGAAAGAGACAGTGGTGGGTGTTCCGCTTTAGGCTCGAGCTGTCGAGAAGCAGACAAAAGGGAGGGTGAGATCGGGTGCATTATGTGCGAGGGATGATGGAAGAGACGTACGGGGTAAAAAGGGATAGAAAGAGAGGAGAGGGGGGGGGGGCGTGAGGGTTGAATAATTGGCAAGCGTTACACGATGGGGCATGTGAAAGCTGTAGACTATTGAGTGTACCACAGCATCCAACAGGAGTGTCACACCGAAGAGTCCCCCCGGGGTGGTGAAACGCTCTGCGAAAGTGAGCAAGAGGGTGCGAGTGGAGAAGCTCGTGGAGAGAAGAGAGAAATGAGGAAAAGGCGGGGGAGGGAAAGAGGGCGCTCTGACGACTGGGGAGGGTCGAAGAGGGATGAGGTTCGTTTGCGACGGCAACAGGGGGATGATGGCAGTGGTGGAGGTGGTGGTGGTGGTCTAGACACAACACAGACTGGAATGACTCTCGAGCCAACCTCTCGGGGGTGGTGTATCTCCCTGCGACCTTGGGCATCACTCTCTCGACTTTTCTATGGAGATAAACGAGCCTTTCTCTTTCTCTCTCCTCTCTCTCTCTCTCTCTTCTCGTCTTAAGCAATTTATCGATTTGCCCAATATGTTTGCCTCAAATCTAACGCCCACTCGAAAGACTTGAAAATTTCGATGAAAAAGAAAAAATCTCTTCCTCGTAAACTCGATCCAGTTTTTTTTCCAACCAGTTCGCCTCTTGCGCGTTCGAGGGCAATCAGCTGACTCTAATTTTACAATTGAATTATTCAAGAGTACGAACAAAAGCTCGTACCATCCTCAGCGATTCTACGAACAACCGTGGATAACGTTTTTTTTATCTTTTTTTGTAAAACTCGGAATACGTATGTAGATAATCGCTCGTGGATAATACATCAGCTCTGATCCGTCTGCTGCGTCTGTGTCCGTGCGACCTTCGAGATAGGATACTTGAGAGGTCGCGTTGAGGGATTTCGCCTCGCATACATGCGGCAAAGGAATGAGAGGAAAAAGAGAGAAGAATGTGGCTGGACTCGCACGAGGGTCCTGAGAAGGGAAACGAGGTCATCCCTTAATATCTCTTTCCCCTCTTTTCTCATCGCATCTATATAACGTATATGGATTCGAACCTGCATCCCTGCTTTACAATGGTCATTCAGTGCTCCCCCAACGAACTAACATTTGAGCTCTTTGTGGGCTCTATGTCAACTTGGCAATCGTCTAATTTATTGTCAATGACGTCTTGAGACGAAACACTCGAGACAAATATTTCTTCGCATCGATCTATTTCCCCAATTGAGTGCCTGCTCGTAAAGTATTGCTGAGGAAAAAATAAAAAATCGCCATATGCATTCATTTTTTCATGTTTTATACGAATTGTGTTATTATAAATGTGTTGTATCATTTGGGTATTAAACGGTTTGGCATTTGTGGGGGTCGTACGATGTAAATAAGGATAAAGCTCAAGTTTATAGTAAATGGTACGATTAAGGGTGAGTTGAGGAATGAGAGAAGGAAGTAAAGAGGATGGATGAGATAGAAAGGGCCGAAGCAATCCCTCACGGTTGGCCCTGCGCTACAGGTGGCATCGGCACGTCGGGGGCGTCGAGGACAAGACGGAAAGAGAGAGGAAATATAGGCGAGAACTTTTGTAGGGAGAGTTTGCCCTTATTGTGAGAAAATTTTCATCCCTCTGAACTGGAGCGCGGTAGCAGCAGCAGGAGCCAGGAGCAGAGAGTTGAAATATATACGGGTAGGAAGTAACGCATTTATGGTAAGCTGATGCTCGTGTATTTAAGTGGAAAATATATAGGCCGAAGAATGGAGACTCAGGGAGGGGGAAATATGCAACATCGAAGAGGGAAAATTGGTTCATCCTGGACAGAATACAAATGTCAAGTTTCCGTTTCCAAATTAGAAAGGAAGAGGCACAAAATAAAAAAAAGAGAAAAATAATATTTAAAAAAAAAACGTTCAGGTCGTTTTCTGGTGAGAGCAAGATTGAGGGAGGCTGTGTAAAGCCTTCCGGCCAATGCCGGAAATGGCAACGCGCGTAGACACATTTCTCGTTTGAACCGCGAGGACGTACTCGAGGCGCGCGGGTTTTTCTATTTCGAGCAGCAGCAGCAACTCGAGGAGAGGAGGAGGAGGGCGGGGGAGGGGGTGGGGGGATAAATTCTCCGCGATCGTGTTCCGTGTATGGAACATGGTTTCCCGTGGAGCGAGAGCTTTAGCTCGTTGGGCGATACATAAATACGTAATACATGGAAAGAAAAATA
Organism: Campopleginae sp. 14b; assembly: GCA_030522525.1. Taxonomy (NCBI): domain Eukaryota; kingdom Metazoa; phylum Arthropoda; class Insecta; order Hymenoptera; family Ichneumonidae; species Campopleginae sp. 14b. The sequence continues at coordinate 61,165 of JAPYYS010000928.1, forward strand.
AAAGTGCGCGCGGAGGAATAAGAGAGAAAGATGCAGCGGGGCAGCGGGAGGAATGAGAATTGGAGAGTGGAAGGAAGGAAAAAAAGAAGAAATTAGCAAAGGTGCCTGCTTGGTAGAAGCGAGCAGCGCGCGGGCATCGAGCGGCAAAGGGAGCGCGGGGCAATTTAGCAGTGCGAGAAAACGAGAAATACGTGTGTTCTTCTTTCAGATCGCGTTACGGTGTGAGTATGTATATGGGGCCGAGATGAGAATATGTGCGTGTGGTTTTTTTCGCAAAAAGTATAGGCGAGGATTGAGATGGTTGGGGTGTGTGTGTGTGTGTGTGTGTGTGTGTGTGTGTTCCGGAGCAGTCAGATCTCCAACACGTTTTCATCTTTTCTCGTGTCGTTATATCGGCGCGCGCGACGTGTACGTGTGACGCGCGAGAGGCAAAGCTTCGACGTGAGCAGAAAAGATGTGTGGGTGGGCTACGTACGATAGACTGAACGGCATCAGCCTCTCCGATAGGAAAAAACGAAAAAGAGGGAGAGAGGGAGGAAAAAAAATAGAATGCCCGGCGTCGGCTAGAGAGCGTAGTGGAGATAGACACACGGAGGAGGCAGCGAAAGGGGGTAGAAAGGGGTGGTCGGGAGGGCTGAACGAGGAGAAACGAGGGTGGTTTGAAATAAAAAGGGAGCAAAGAAGGAGAAAGAGGTGAAAAGGGTGACCGAAGCGGGGTAAAACGCGGGGTGTGTAGTAAAGAAAAAAGAAGAAACGAAAGAAGGAGTTGGGCGTGGGGAGATCGAAAGGGAAAAGAGAAGAAAGGCGTGGGAGAGAAAAAGAGCGCGTGCAAGAGGGACGAACGATTAAAGAAGAAAGAAAGAGAAGAGTGTGCTGCTGGGAACAACCTCCACCTATTCCTCATGCAGCCTCCGAAGCTCGGCCACGAGGAGGAGGGCTGGAAAGAGGGTAGCAATAGCGGGAGAGAGAGCGAGTAAGAGAGAGAGAGAGAGAAAACCCACGAAGATAGAGGTTCGGTCGAAAGAAGGGTGGAGTGAGAAAAAAGAGTATGTGAGTGTGCTGCTGCTAGAGAGACCAAAGAGAGGAGGATGAGGAGGTGGTTCGGCTCGGCCAAAGGGGTGGTCGTGGTGCGGTGGCGGTGGGTTCGGGATGGCGAAGCGGAGGAGTCGGGTCTTTCAGGGGGTGGTTCGGGGAGGAAAAAAACGAGCGTAAAAAATGCACGAACGAGAGGAACGATGCTCTGGGTTAAAAAGAAGGAAAAAATGGTGCAGCCTAGCAGGAAAGGAAGAGTAAGAGGAAAAGGTGGAGGTGGAGGTGCGGAGGAGGATGTAGAAGCAGGAGAGGTAGAGGAACCACCATCTCTCCCCCCCCCCCCCCCCCCCCCCCCCCCCCCCCCCCCCCCCCCCCCCCCCCCCCCCCCCCCCCCCCCCCCCCCCCCGGCGTCCTTTCTGCGAGCCTTGCTTTTTTCGGCACGAAACAGCTCGAACATATATGGCTCGCGCGAGAAGAGCTAGTTCGCCGCCGCTGCGAGCGAGCAGGAGAACCCGAGCCAACGAGAGTCAAAGCGAGAGCGAGAGAGACGGAGAAAGCGAAAGCGAAAATAAGAAGAAAAAAAACGGAAACAAGTGCGGAGCCGGGATGATGGGAAAGAAAAAGGGGTGCTATACACTCCAACCCCTTTTTTCTTCATTTTTTATCAACCCCCGTCGCCCTCTCCCCTCTTGGACCGCGTTCCTTCTTCCATCGCTTCGCAAAGCTCGCCCGTTCTTTTTCTCCCTCTTTCGCGCGATCCTCTTCATCGCCTCATTCTCCCTTCCAGCTCCGGCTCGGCCGAGCGCCCTCAGAGACACTAGAGGGTGGTTTTCACGACCTAGCCCAACGGGCCACCACCATGACGTCACACCACAGACGATCAACAACTTTGTCCTCGCGTCTTGGTCGCGCATCCTTCGCGACAAAGCCAGCACTAGTCGCCTAAGCTTTTGCCTATGTGTCGCCTTGTTGTCTCAGCACAAACTTGCCTCCAATTCGTACCTCGCCAAGGATCCCCGATATCTCGCAGGAATAAAAATAATAATAAAATATGAAAAAACCAGTTCAAACTTCCCAGACCCAGTTTGTCGAACGAGGGATTTCCATCATTCCTACATTCTGTCAAACTTTCGGATTTGCCTCATTAACCGCATCACCAAACCCTCTCTCTCTCTCTCTCTCTCTCTCTCTCCTCCAAAGACGCCGTTTTTTTCAGCCTGTTTCGACAATTCTGCACGGGACTTTTGCAGGCGATAGTGTATTAGAGCTTCGTATGCTGGATGTAGATACAAGTATATAGCTGGTCTGTGTAAGGTGCAGGAATAAAGAAAAAGTGGGAGAGGCCACAGGGATACCACGACGTCGATCGATAGGGGTGGTCCTCTTTGCTCCCCTCGCACCGCGGAGGGATGAAAGGATGAAAAAAACTTGGAGAGAAGAAAAAATCGTCTGCCCGAAATTTAAGGCGTCAATCCTTCGTCCGTCGCGGTCGCCTATGACTAGAAAATAACGAGACGTAGCGCTAACGAACCGTTGCTCGAAATAAGTGACAACAGAGCAGAAGGCGAGGAAAAAATCATGAGACACTTTCTGCTGGTAATTTATCCTACGACGGGGTTTCCAAATGACCGCCGCATACACGATATTCCTCGAGGAAAGACGAGAAGATGCGACATCTCGACCGTTTCTGCTCTCCGTGGGTCCAAATATTTCGGTAAATATGATTTTCTACAAATTGACAACAGCTGCCAACCAAAAGTCACCCTTGCTGAGGCTCCAGCAGCCTGCCGAAGGGTTATACGCTCCAACGACGAGAGCCTAATATTCTTACGATCGACGAACAGCTCAACCGCCAAGTGCGTCTGCTTCTCATGAGAATTTCATTTCGACAAATAAAATCAAATCATCATGAAGATCGAGAATCTGGAATGCCGAAGCATATGCGAGAAGGAAGAAAGTCTGTGATTGTATATCGCAAGCCGGATGAAAGGCACATGGTTCTCACGGAGTTCCAGAGGCGTCAAGCAGATACGCGCGAGGGAAAGAGATTGGGGCGAGTGAGAAAATCGACCAGCAGCAGTAACAGCAGCGGGGTATCATATTTTTCGTGGTCCCTTTTCTCTCTCGCTCTGTGTTGGGGTTATCGTCGGAGATTTTTTTTGTTTCTCCTTCGAAAGTCTTGGAGAGTGAGAGTCAAAAGTCATCGCGTTGACGAGAGTCGCGTCTCGTAGTTCTTCGGAGGGTGCATCGGAACGCGGAGCAGGAAAGCGAGAGTGAGAGAGAACAAGCCGAGCGCTGAGCCAAAAGGACCCAGCGACTTGCACACATGTGTGCATGGGCCTATCTCGTGTGACTTCTCTCGGCTTTATTCCAAACGTGAAACTTAAGAGACGACATATGCGGGATGACTGGTCGAGGGCGAGGAAGGGCGATAAAACTCAACAGTTGGCCCCCAAAATTCGTATCGCTTTATTTTTCTACTCCGTGAGATTTTCAAGCCGCGCGATAAAATCGAGAGATCCTGTCATTTTCAAGATACATAAATCTGATGCACTTAATATGTTTCTACTCTTGGTTAGCCCTATCAGAGAGACGAGCGTTAAAAATAACTCATTCGACATTGGAGCCTCGAGGAAGGTACACCGCTTTTGAAAATTCAAAAATCCAACGAAATTCCGTTTTTTTCTTAAGCAAATGTCAAAATTCTTATTGAATATTTGGTCGGGACAATAAAATGATTTTTTTTAGGCTTCAAATTGAAAATGGGTACGAAAATTATCATGGTCTTTGAAATTGAACCAACAATCAATGGAAAAACGTATTTTTCGTTGGATCTCAACGCTGCGGACTCGAATGCCGCAAATCTTCATGTTTTTTTCTTCGGAAAAGGTGAGCCGATATAAAACCGTCGGCGGGCAATGATATTAGTCGCGAAGTATATGTCGTCGTTGGAATCAGTCTAATGAACTGTCTATAAAAGTGCATCTAATCCGTGACCCAAATGAGTAGGTGAAAAAAAGTGTGCCTGATAAAAGTTGGAGCTGTCTGACCCAGACGGGTTTTTGCAGGAGCGGGCTTTAGTCACCATACGGAAAAGTGGCGACACCGCGGAAAGAAGCGGGGCGAGGCGATGGAAATTCCCATTTTTCCGTGGCCATAACATCGCGAGCTAGATGGCGGCGAGTCTGCAGACAATTCGCAGTAAAATTTTTACAACCCCCTGCCGGCAGCGGCTTTAACTTGCCAATCTGTATATGAATGTGTGCATTTGTGAGTCGCAAAAGCTCCGACCAGTAGACGCGCCACGGGATAGTCCTGCTCGCGAAACCCATAAACCTATACGTCTGCCCCCCGTCTCGTGTTTTTCCCACCAGCGATACCTCCAATCTCGTATCACAACACATCTCCCTCGGAGCCCCTTCGAGACCGTTATTCTCAACGAGAAAATGCATTCGAAGCGCACACGATGAGAACACTCCCTCCTTTTCCGCTTTTTCCTCCGCGTATACGAGGCCAGACTATACTTATTTCTCGCGAGGCCCGCTCTCTCTCTCTCTCTCTCTCCCCGACATCAATTCAATTCTCCAGCTTTTCTCACCTTTCGCGAGTTCCCTCGCAATCGTCAATCTCATTTCGATTTATGCAGACAAACTCTATAGTACAATCGAAATATTCAATTCACTTTGATATTCGTCTCGACGCCGGATTCAACGTTATATTCCCTGCTTTTAATTGCGAAAGAGAAAGGAACCTATCGCCCGGTGGAGCTGATTATAATATTAACTTTTGCCCTGCTCAAGCGGACTGCCTCGAATTATTTCGCGGTCACATTTAGTGCGAAGACGATACGAAAACAACACACGTGGTCTACGCGGGTTGTAGGGTTGTTGGCTAAGACTCTACTCCCCCTCGCATGGCGTCAAGTCTTTTTAACAGAGTCGCAGGTTGTGTGTGGGGCTCGAGAAGTAAAAGATACCCCGCCTAGACGCAACATCTGAGCTCAAAAGAAAACGCCTTGGACCATGAAAGAGAGAGAAAGAGAGACACGTACAAAAATATGAAAGCATGACCCACAGGTCATTCTGGATCTCGTACACACAGCAGACCATGGGATGTCTATAGCTGTAGCTCTCCCCATCGCCCAGGCCCTTGGAAAGTGAAACCACATGCTCGGACATGGCCTATCTGGTTTTAAATTTATGAGAAGGCGATGGCCGAGCGTTAGAGTGGAGAAATTCAGCTCCGAAAAATCCTTGAATGGCATAAAGCATCGGATCACGATGAAATTGTTAAATTGGATGAATAAGGTGTTGGAAATTGAATAAGAGCGTGAGTGGTTAGGGCAGATGGCATGGCTAATTGGGACAAGAGCTCCGGGTAGATATCCGGTGGCAGGAAAGGTCAATTAGTGGGGGTTGTACCCTACGGAAGTTGGAGGAAATGAAAATATTTGTGTATATCCCTTTGAGAAGGGCTGCTACGCGGTATTCCTCGTAACCCTTTGGCCTAGTTTTCTCTCGCGATCCCTCCTGCCTCTTGATCCATTGCCAGACGTGCGTAGGGTTTACGGTTAACTTTTTACGGCAGGAGCTCGTCTGGCTGATGCAAAGAAAAAGGGATGCGAGAAGGAAGTGGCGTTAGGGTTGTCGGTATGAAAAGGCGATAGAAGCAGAGGAGACGGACTTGTGATTTGGTTGGTATCCCGCAGAAGGAGTTGCGGGAGTGTAAAGTTGAAAGGGGATGATGGATGCGAAGTGGCAAGAGGAAAGGGAGGAAACAAAGAGGGTTGCGAGGGTTAGAGACACGAGAGGAGGAAACGTAAAAGAAGCAGGAGCAGGTTGGGGGTGAGTAGGTCAAACTTTACGGTCCTGGCGTCTAGACGTCGTTGCGCGTCCCGTGCAGGGCAGTAAAACCGTTTTAAGGGGCTGTTTTACCAGCGCACTTGGTAACTGCGGCGGCGGTGCTGCTGTCTCGCTTGCCGAGGGCATCAAAAGAGAGCTTGCGATAGTGAAAAAAGAGAAGGAGAGTAAGGTGTGGGGAACAACGCCGCCGAGATATATACCGAGCGCGCGGATCTTTCACGTTGCAGTTGCGAAGCAGGCAGCAGGCGACGAGGGAGGGTAAATGCACTTGCAAAAAGGGTAGACGAGCGATTTCGTTGGTGAAATCCCTGGGAAGACGAGAGTTTTATGCCCGGAGCTGTGCGTCTCGACACTAAATTTTTCCAATTCTCTTTTCTTTTCCACGAGCCTTCTCCCCCTGCTCCTCAGCTTTGCCCGGAATATGCCCGAAGAAGCTGAGGAAGACGCTGACGTCGAGGAAAAACTTGTCCAACTCATATATCCATCGATGATCCTATTCTATAAAAACGTTAGCCCGGAGGTCATTAAGAATGTGAAGATTTGCGCGCTTGACGCCCTGCAGCTTCTCTTCATCTCTAGGCCTTTTCTCCTCGTCTCTCCCTTCATCATCTTTCGCCGCTCTTGGGCGTAATTGAGCTGAGAAACGTCGTTCTCGCTCTCGATGGTCCACTCGAGATTCTCTCTCCAGAGTCTTCACTCGCTGCAAGACCATTTTACAAGTCGATAAAAATCTTCGACTCTCTTTTTCTCCTTTCTACACGTAGACTCTCCTTTCCTCTTCTCCCTTCGACTGTTATAACGCGTATCGAAGGCCTGCCGTATAACGACGTGTTTGCGAGCTATTATAACAAACACACAGAATCCCTACAAGCGAAGCTCGTATATATATCTCAATTGAAGAGCAGCAGCAGGCCACTTGGTGACGACGTCGAATGCGAGGCCAAGAGGGATCGACAACTCTCGAAACTTCCTCGTCGATGAAATTCTCCAGCCCAACTAAATTCGTTTATTTTTCCTCAATTTCATTAATAAATTCGCAAAAACTGGTGCAAAAATTCGAGTGATTGCTAATCAACAGATCGTAATGGGATCGATCGATGTTTCGGAAGTTTGTATGGAATTAGGGAATAGACTAAAACAGGTGTAAACACCTGCTCGTAAGATGCTTCGGAAAAGTGACACCTGCTGAGGTTACGAGGGCTCGTGGTCGTTCGAGGGAAATGGTCGATGCACGGAGCAAGCCCTACGGATCTAGCGGTCGATTTTTGCGGTTTTCCGTGACTAAAACCCTCGGGACAGTCTTTCCAGTTGTGTCCTTCGAAATTTTCATGAAAAAAAAAGCAAAAAACCGTTCTTCTTTTCATTTTCCGAGAAAGTTTTAAATATTCTTTGGGACTGGAACAAAAATTACGAGTTCAAAATAATTTTCATGCTAACAATCAGCCCGGAGAGCTCCTCCGGACCGTCGTGTTTTTTGTTCACTTGATGAATCAATCGTCCCATATGGAGCAGAATCCATACGATCTATATTAATAGATAAAAAATAGAGGCTGTCAAAGATGAGCGAAAAAAAAGCGCAACCTCGTACGTCCGCAGGTATACATAGCTTGACACAGTCGACACAGACTCAGGGACCGATCTATATCCCTTTTCGACTTGTCCCCTCCCTTCTCTCGCTGCTTCAGTGTCTTTCGGTATACCTGTCAAGAATAAAAGTACCAAGTTCACCTCCCTCGTGGCTTTGTCAAGCCTCACGTCGATACATATTAGTCGATCATCATTGTTACGTGCTATTCGGAACAAGAGATCGATCACGCCTGGTTAAACGGGCCAATAATTTGCCACAAGTTTAACGTCCTTGTGGCTCGACCCCGATCATGAAAAAAAAGGGAAAAAAAACGAGAGCATTCAGTACGAAACCCACGGACGTTAAATATCCATCGAACCAAAAGAGTTGAGGGGGAAAAAACGTATCGCCGTGCACACACGCACACACACACTCACACAAGTTTGAATTTTCGTTATGGCGAGCAGACAAGTTCACTGACTTTCTCGATAGAAAAAAAATCACCAGCTCTTCCCGGCCTTTTTTTTCCTCCACCTCGTGCCCTCCTACACTTTTTTAAAGCTTTTTTCATTCAAGGGCTACTCGCCCTTGGCCTTGATGGAATAGCGGCGGGCGAGAGGCGCCATGAAAAATTTTACGAGCTCTCGGTACGAGCGAGAGAAACACCGTCGCACGTTCTTTCCCTCGAGATCGACATCGCCCGTCCCGAGAATCTGCCCTGATTCCGCGGCCTTTTCGAGACTTCTCTCTCGGCATAGTTGAAACGCCATCCAGCCCTTCAACCATTCAACTTGCTTTTATCTATATTTATATACACACCAACAGTATATATAGCTCTGTGGGTTTATGTCGCTTGATATTTCGATCGCGACCATATGAGCCTGTCATAGAAACCTTTCGCGATCTCCATTATTATGGCACACATGTTGTAAAAAGCGTTTTACATCCCGCCTACATGTATCGCCGCGCTCTGCTTCTCGTCACACCAGCGTGTGGGGAACACGTGGCCCTCAAACTCCGAGCGAGTTATCTCCCCCGAGAAAACACTGCCGTTACTGTTCCATCGGCCCTTCTATACAACAATACGTCACTCACCATCTCTCACGAACTTCCAATTTCGTAATGATCTCGTTGATTGCTCCGAGCAGCCACACTCGTCGATTTACAATAATTTCGTAATAAAATGAGAACAAAATTGGAAGCTGCGTAAGAGAAAATGATGTAAACACAGCGAAGCGTAAACGCGCGTCTATTTTCATCGGAAAAGTGAAAACTCGCGTCGAATTTATTAGGAACCGATACAATTTCCAACGATCGTGCTAGTTAGAGTCGAAAAATAGTGTTTCCGAGTGGGTCACAAGTTATAAGCAATTTCACACTTTCGTGACGTTCCGTCAAGCGGATAATTATGATCGATGGAGTGAACAAGAATAAGGCGAGAGAGAGAGAGAGAGAGAGAGAGAGAGAGAGCGAGGATGCCAAGGGAAAAGCTGCGAGTTTCTTTTTTTCGCATTTTCATCTAAGCCCATCGAGGATGGTATCAGGCACGTTTTTTTTTTCTACACACCTTGATAATCTACCGGTGCTGTACTCTGCTCGGTGACGTTATTATTTTTCTCATCGTGCGATGAAAAAAAAATGCATCGCCAGAGACGAAGAGAAAGCAGTGAAGATTTTACGTTCCCATATCACTGATTCAAAAATTCAAATTCGTCGTCATTAATAAAAATTAAAGAGACATCACTGGGTCTGGGGTGAACAAGCAAAGGGCCTTGCCTTCCTTTGGCAAATGTCCTATAGGGCACTGTTGTCGAACCGCGGTCCACAAGACACCAAAGCCACCCGAGGGCGAGTTATAATCTCTTTCTCTCTTTTTCTCTCTCGTACATACTGCCGCGCAAAAGGGTTCGCAGCGCGCGCTTATGTACATCCATAAGGTACGCGCACCTTTATCTTACCTGAACAACGACAATAGCGTGAGACTATGGGCCCTTTATACTCTATTTTTACGACGATCTGCATACCCACCCCATCAGCCTCATCACCACTGCCCGAAAGAAAGCATCGTCATCGCGCACCCTGCCAGACTCGAGAATAAACACACAACACCGTGTACAACTTCCCTGCTTACCCTTCAACTACACCACTGATGGTTTTAGTGTATTCTCACAGCAGCAGCCCGCTTTCTTCTGTCTCAGCCCTCAATTTTCTTATAGTCATCCAACCACCGACGAGTAACTCGACAAAAAAAGAAATCGAAAAGAAACTATAACTTTTTCTTTCCTTCCCGATTCACCATTTGTATTCGACCGATACGAAACATTTTCTTACGATTAAGGAGGATCACAGATGTCATACTTGTAAGTCCGAAAAGCAACTGAACTTTATTGCTTTTTTCATCATCAAAGAAATTATGAAAATTTATATTTTGTACTATTGACTCAATTCTCAATGGGCTCAATTCTCGTGTGACGTTATAACAGGCTTTGGAAAACTTTATTTTCAACCAGCTGGTGCATGCAGAGCTGTCAAACCTTCGGCTCTTTATGTCGCTATTACTCATCAACCTGAAATAAGTTTATTTCGATCCGAATTCTCAGTCCAACTTGAACGAGAATAAGAATTTTTGACGACGGCCCCGATTTATGTGAATTTATAAAACGGTGTCGATTTATGTGAATTCATAAATGATTCATCAAAATTTATGGGAGTTGATGTGAATTTTGTATTTTATTTCGTTCGTTTTTCGTTTGCTAAAGTTGGAAAGATCAATCATAAAAAAATACGAATTATTGGAAAGGACGTGGTTTGCCATGAGAGCCTGGGGATAAGAATTCAATTTTTTTAAAAGTTTTTATGTCTCGTTCTCTCGTCAAGTAGACGGTGGATTCCATGCATACCCTTCCCGGGTTTTCACATGTTTCGAGATTTTTTTCCATGATTTTGCATTATTATCATATTGCACAATATATTTATTTATGTTATTCGCGAATTTTGATCCTCAAAATTGGCATTTTCATTAACCATCAGATACGCTTGATTTTCCTTAATAAATAAATTAAAAAAAAATCATTAGCCTCAATAGTTTTTCGAAGCAAGTTTCGTGCGTCACGATGTAAATCGTTTCGATTCTCCGAGCCTATCTCTGTGGCGAGGAGAAAAGAATTATGGAAGTTTGTTCTCGGATGAAGGCGAAGGGAAAGCGATAAAATTTTGTTCCACTCGAGTGCGTTCTCCAACACGAACAATTGCGAGTATGAGTGTGTATTTGCGTTTAAGGATGGAGGCCTACATTGGCGCGTCGCGCACAGTGTGCCAGTAGTGCGTGTGCTCGAGAGTGTCGAGCGGCGGCGAGGAAGGGTTGCAAAATCGGTAAACCCTCGATCCTCGTGGCGGCGGGGTTCACCAGTGTGTGGCAAAAGGACAAAAGTCTCGAGAGATACGAGCACGGTTGCCTCGAAATTGACGAAAAAAAGGGAGCCCAATAACTTTCATCGGGTCCAAATGTTATGACAGATCGAAACACCCAAACCTTTAGGCCTCTCGCTCGTTAACTCTGCCACGAAAATCCATGTTCCCCGAGACTTTTGGGGCTTACCTTTTTTTTCCTCTCTTTTCGCGTCAACCAGCAGCAATGACTGGAAAAAGTTGAGGAGGAAAAAAAAAAATCATCACTGCGGGAGGTCGCGGGTCGTGCGACTATAATCGCGCGACGCGACTCGTTAATATTTTCCCTGCGAATTGAGACTCGATGACGATGTCGAAAGTTTGACTCTACGTTTAAGTTTCTCTTCGCCTTCATAAAAATTGAGGTTTGTGCCAAGTTAATGGATTCTCCGATGGTCTCTGCTGCATTGGAGAATTTATTTCGTACAACATAAAAAATTGAAACACAAGGTAATGAATACGGCGCGGTGAGAGCAAATAAAGGATTGTGTCAATATTTTATTATTCCTTCATCCTGCTCGCAAATATCCTTGAATTTGTTGGTCGCCCCGATGAATTGTTTCTGTGACGAAGGAATCTTCTAGGGAAGATAAAAAAACGTTTGATATCTGGTGGTTGACAGGAGACAGCTGTCAGGGGCATGGACGCCGGGGAATTTCAACTTCTGTCATTGGCGAATGAGGAAATTGAGAATAGAGTGGATCTAAGAGTGACGCGCCGATTTTTGTGGGCTGCTATTGTTCCAGGCGAATATACGTTAGACTTTTTTTTTTCCATTTCTTTTTTTTTTTTTTCTTTATAAACTTGTGCTCGCTGTAAATTCATTAGCAATTCCACAAGTTAGCTCGAACGTGTCGACACACATACACACAGACGGAATTAAAACCTACAACCCTTTCGTTCCGGGGCGAGAAGGTATGAGAATGTAGCGCACAGTCAGGCCAAAGAACCCGTCAGTGTTTTTTCTTTCATTTTTATCCACACAATGCTGCGATTTTTTGTCAATTTTTTTAGTCTCTCTTGCGACAGGGAGAAGACAAAAATGCCGTTGGACGATTTGCATAGTGACGGAAGGCGCGAAAAAATTGATCGTCGAGAAAAAAAATCGAAGGGTCGTGGAAAGAGAGAGAGAGGGAGAGAGAGAGAACGAGCAACCCTTGCAGAGAAACGCACCACCGGCACGTCCAGGGGCCATTATTTTAATTTCCAGTTGGTGAGAGAGACACGCACGAGCATCGTATCCATCTATACATTTATATATCCACGAGCAGCAGCTAACCTATGGAAGGGATGGCTGCGAAGCGTAGAATGATTCTGTTTGGTGGACCAGTCGTGTACGAGGGTCCGTCCTGCTTCTTCGTGGAGGGGAGATGCGAAGAGTAAAGGAGTTACTCTTTTGCATAATCTTTCGAAGGTTATAGTTCTTCTGGGCCTAAGAACTCTCTCACACTGCCAAGAGATTCGCCTCCAGGGCTTTGCCGATATACTACGCAAAATAAATATATGCATATATATCCTCGCACTCGATCCTGCATCATATAAATATCCGCGGATCGCGAAGCAGAAGGGTGCAACTCCGGCGAGTGAAAAAGTACTTGGCAAGGTGATCGAGGCCTTTCTTATTGCGATAACCAGCCGCTCTCGCGCATGTATGCGTGCGTGTACTTAGGAAAGCGTTTAGAATTTTGGTCCATCGTCGTTTATTATACGATCATGGGCAATTTTAGAAAAAAGGGCCGTGGAAGCCTCTGCCGGATTGGCCATTATCGTCCTCACGGAGATGCTTCCGCGTGCAAAAATTTATTCCACGCGGCAGCAATGCCTATAAGCGTTTTAAGGGATTATGTTCCGGGATGCGTAAAAAAGCCGAGAAAGGGGTTGACCACCCGCTGGGCAAACTACTCGTATCCTCCGCAGGGCACAACTCGGCTAACCCAGTGAGCGAGAGCGAAACGACAAAGGGAACGAGAGAGCAGCTAGATTTTCAGAGTCGACAAAAGGTACGAGATTACAACCTTTTTATAATGTTTACGGGGATACAGAGGTTTTCATCGTCTAATTTTCAATACTTCGAGACATACGCGTTTGCCCTTCCTTATGCCCTAGTAAAAACACCTTAATGCATCGACCATCTTACACAATTTTTATTATATCCAGCATCATATTTAAATCTAGCCCATGAGCTGCCGGAAGCTATGAGCATATAATTATGCTAATTAATGATGAACCTTGATGCAACAACGAGTTGCGCTCTCACAACATTGCGTGTTTGCAGCTCGTTTCATTCGCTACTAAAAATGCAGCCTGAGAAATACGATATTTGCGAAATATCTTCCGTTTACACAGGCTGGGAAATTTTCGAAATAACGTGTATTGACGCGGACGATGGCTTATTTTTTGAAGGAACAAATCGTTCATTATTCCTCCGGCCCCGACAGAGCCAGTTTTTTTTAAATAAAATGGTTGGTACTCCAAATGAAATGAAATCAGTGAGAAAAACAAGCGAGTCATTGGTATATTTGAACATTTGTCAAAATAGATGGACCACCGGTCATAAATCTTCGTACCTGCTTCCCCAAACGAGTCCGGGCTGCTCGCTATAAGCGAACAGTGCCTATTTAAAATGCACAAGCAGGGGAGAAATTTCTATCAAGCCCTTGAAAGGGCGAGAATGCCAAGGGAGACTGTTGGTTCTTTCCATAAAGACAAATGTAGATTGGTCGATTGTCTTGCCTGCTTTTCTCTCTTTCTCTTTCGCTCGCTCTCTCTCCCTCTCTCTCTCTCTCGACTCTCTCAGGTGGCTGAAATTCGTATACACGTTAAGGGTTAAATGCGTAGCCGTAGTTTAGAAGAAATCTCTAGCGTGTCCCTGATCGCGAGTGTACAATAAGCCCGCACATCTCGGTGCTCTTTAGCCGGCATTCTCTTTAGACTTCGTCTAATGCTCGTAATGCGAAAGAGAGTTAAAGAGGGAGAGAGCGAGTTGTTTCTGGCCTCGTGTGGATCCTCAAGAGAAAAAGAGATGAGGGGCGAGAGACTAGGCGAGGGGAGGAGATAGAGATGAGCACACGAAACGCGTGAGAATCTCACGGTATGTATTGACATTTGCATATACCGCGGATTATTTAAATCATTTTTTATTGTCATACTCGCCTTGTTTTTGACGCTTGCCTGCGGCTGGAGACAGAGACACTCCGGACCCAACAGATATATCGTTCTATACATAATGTGACATTGTCTTGGCGCTCTTGAGAGGACACGCCACGCAGTATTCCTCTTTCAAGTATCTCGAGACTCTTTTCCATTGAAATTTAAATTTCCCGCCCTTTCCTTAGCACGTTTTTTTTCCTTTCTCAATGAGATCTGCTCGAGGATCGCGCCACAGAGAGAGATGAAAAAATTATATTCAACTTTCTCGCTCCTAATTTCTCCGCTGAAAAAACAAACGTATGACCGCGCGACGCGACGACTCCTTTTTCTTCCTCTGGACCAGTTACGAACAATTTGGCACCGATTCGCCAACTGGTTCGTCCTCCCAGGCATCCGTGACTAACTTTTTTCTCAATCCTGCTCCTCGTGACTCGCTTACTCATACGATACTGCCAGGGTGTGTATTTAGTAATGTATACATCTGCCTTTGTACATAAATTACGAGACTGCAATTCGACGATTGAAATTAAAAGAGAGACGCCGAATGAGAAGAAAAAAAAAACAACGGTACAGCGGACCGGAACGAAAGGGAAAAAAATCTGAGGCTCCGAAAGGGTGAAATGGTCGAAAAAAATGTTTGAAAAAAATTGGTCGAGTGGGAATATTCAAATATGATAAAAGCAAAAGAAAAAAAAAAAAAAAACTTGTCTGCACAGACGGAGGTACGTGCGGAAAAAAAATGTCAGTTTGACAATCGAAAGGAAACGTACGTTCGTGATGCTGGGCAAGCTGCGAGCCAGGGGCTTACAATAGATTCTTCGGAGAATCCGACTTCTATCGAAACGTATTTTACACGACATTATCTCGTAAATATTCGTACCAATGAGACTCGTACAAGGAGGAGAGAGAAAAGATGAGACAAATGAAAGGAGAGAGCGCGAGAGAATCGATGTGGCAATAGAAACGAATGGAAAATCCGTGTGAGCGTGTATCTATTCAAATGAGCAGCCTCATCTCCGGACAAACGTTTTTTTTTTGCCTTCGATCTCCCGTTTTTTTCGTCATTCTTCTACCCCATCTCGCCTCATACGTACGACGTGCGTGCGCTGTTGAATTTTTCGTTTATTTTTTTTCTCATTCGGTTCTTTGCCGGGCTCTCTCGCGTTTCCGTTTGTTTGTCCGTTCTTGGGCGCCTCGTTTTTTTGTCTCTATCGCTGTGCCGCTATGCAAAGCAACCCTTTCGCGCCCTGTGTCCCTTTTTTTTTTTTTAAACTGGGCTCTTAACATCGACGAGCGACCGTCACCCAATGCAGACTCTCGGTCTCTCTCCCTCTCGCGTACTCTCCGGTCCCGGTAATCCCGCGCGCGAAGCCCTAAGCCCAAATTATGCAGGTTCCGCACGACGGAACCCACGGGGTGGAAAGTTGTAAAAACTCACCCCAGCACCAACAAGATCAAGAAGAAGAAGATAAAGAAGAGGAAGACAAAAAAAAACGCAAAATCAAAACAACGGACAACCCGTTTCTTTCCTAGTTTCCTTTTTTTTTTGCCTCCCCTTTTTGTTCCTTCATCATCCCTTGTTCTAGCGCTCCAACGGAAGAACTCTCTCATCTTCCATTCGCTTGTACCATCGCCAGAGAAACGTTTTATTCTAATCACTTTTTTAAGCCCGAGACAACCGTTTTTTTACGATTTTTTTTTCTTTTCACCCGAATCGCATTACAAACGTTTTTTTCAATTGTTTTTTTGTTCTGATCAAGTGAATCAACGTCTTCGTTTTTTTTTCGGAATTATACAGCATCGCAACGCTCCAATAAATCGAATTCCCTGGGATTTTCGATATGTTCGAGTTTTGATGAAAAAACAACAACAAAAAATTGATGAGTTTACTTACGTCACTCGATAAACCATTGTTCCAAGGATAGGGCGGTTGCGGCGGTGATTGTTGTTGATGATGAACATTACCAACACCCCCGGCCGTGTGAGGGTTGTGAATGTGTTCGGCCATAACACTGACCCAATGGGCAAGACCACCTCCCCCGCTCGCCGTTGTTCCACCACCGCCATTGTTTCCGGTACCACCTGTACCCGGACCGCCACCTCCTCCACCTCCTCCTCCTCCTCCTCCTCCTCCTCCTCCACCTCCTCCACCTTCTTCGCCTCCTTCGGACCACGCGAAGGAAGCTTTCTGAAAGTACACGTTGCCAGGATACTGGATTAATTGTTTTGTCTGTCGAGAAAGCCGATTTTTCCTTGACGAAAAAATTGTGCAAATTTTTCAATCCATTTCGAGCCGATAAATCGAGACAGATTTATGTTTATTCAGAAATAATGAACTAATCGCGTTGCGGGATTATTTTTCCGCGCAGGAGACTCGTTTACTGATTGTCAAAGTAAAGTTAATTGTTCGCATTTAACGATTTAATTGCAAAGTCAATTTCCATTGGTTCTCTCTTGTCCTAGAGCATCGTGGGAACGGTCGTTAAGGTCTTTCGACTATACGCTCAAAGTCGTAAGAGAGTTCTCTACATGTTGGTACAACCCTCGCGCGAGGACTTCCCGCCTGGTGGGTCTCCCCGCATGGGGATGAGACATACGTTAATTATCGTCCTGAGTCAATGCTCTCCAATTATCGTGACGGGGGAGCATCCAGAACATAGAGAGGCAATAATTAACCTCGCTGTGTCGTACCGAATACTACCGAAATTAGCTGGAGCTATTAGTTGCCCTCCGAGTAGATAAACTTGTTTCATTTTCGCCAAAGGGACTTGACAAAAACAAGAAAAAAAAAACAAAAATATAAAAAAACTTACTTACTTAACTTACTTAAATATTAATTTGGCAAGCCGCTGATTATTCAGGTCTCGATATTTATCGATTAATCACAATTTATTCCATCACAAAAAATGTTTCAAGTCTATCGAGGCTTGATCGAGGACTCGGCGAGAATGAGAGTCAACTAGTGTTTACTTTGACGACTATCTGTTGGCACAGCAGGTATCAAAGCAAGAGTAGCCTGGATCGTGAGCCAAGATGATAATCTTTCGGGTGCCAAGGACACAGGTCACGTGGTCCTAGTGAGAAAGCTGGATCCTTAAGGCTCGATTGATATCAGAAAAAAAGCAGAATCCCTCGTATTTTATCGCGAAGAGACAAAAAAAAAGTGTGAAAGAATCAAGATTACTTATTGGCACTACCTCGTCAATGTCATCGCGATGGAGTGCTAAATTTCTTGGAAATGCCGGCACACTGCTGACCGTCAGACCCTTCAAATCCTTAAGATCCTTGAGGGCATCGAGAGCATTCAAGTTGTCTTTGAGATTGGCCAAGTTTTCTTTGAAATTAAGATTTCTATTGAGTACTGTTTTGCCCAGCACAGCACTCGCCCAAAGGCTTTTGTACAAATCGTTCTGTAGGACAAATTTTTGATCGCGATCACCACTACCAACACCACCACCGGAAGGTACACCGTCCTCTTTGCTCGAGGAGGCGTCGTTCGAGGATTCACTGTCCACCTCGACCGACGAGTTAGACGCAACACTCACTGTGGACATTATTTAGAAATATTTTTCTTATTTTCGCTTCTCCAATATTTTCTATCTTTTTTCCTCTATTCCCATCCAAACACGCACGACTTTCAGCGAGGTAAATATATATCTATATATATATATATGAATATATATTATATGTAAAATAAATAAAATATGCAATGTACTTGGATCGAAACGCCAGTGTATCGTACGTCATACCATAATATAAGAATTTATGTGTATACTAATATATATATCCATTTATTTATCCATTTTTTGGTTGTTTTATCGTTGGTTAAATGTCCATTCACATATTCCGTCTTTATAAATATCAAGTTTTATTTAAAAATTTATATTTCGTGAAAAATTCACTCGGCCGAACAAATAGTCAATTATACGTTTCGAATCTTCCACGCGGACACTCATGCGGGGTTATTATTCTTTCTTTATTCCTTTAGTATTGTTATTATTATCAATATTATTAAAAATTTATTCATCTGTCGTGCGTTATGAATCGTCGTATTTACTATATTGCTATATGATTGTTAGGAGACTAGTAGTTATTTTGCATTATTGGACAGGTTCTCTGCTTTCTCTCATTCGCCGCTTCCTCCATTAACAATTATTTATTACTTTGAGTGAGCTATTCAAATTTATTGATCGTTTTTCTTGCGGTTTATTTATATTTTTGCTTGTTTTTCTTTTCTTTTGGTAAAATCGATCTCTATACTATTCTACGCCTCGATATATTGAACTCTTCTCACTGTCGAATATCCAAAGTTTGCTTATATTTTTCTATACTTTGTCAATAAAGAATCGTCGGTAAGTTTGCTTTAGGAACTTTGCGCGCGCACCTCATTACGCCGGGCTGCCTTCTAATTGGCTGGCTAATTAAGACGCGGGATCTGACCACGAGGCTTTTTCCATACGGAGCTTCTCTCCGCACGTTTCATCGACAGTTTTCGTCTTTCGTTATTCTCCCTTCGTCATCAGGAACTTTCGGTCTCCGTTCGAGAGATTTTATTTCTGCGTTTTTTGTTATTTTAATTTAGTTTTTCTTTCCACTTTTATTAAGACTACTTTTTTTCTACTCGTGAAAAATAGGAACTTTGGTTTATCATTCTTTGTTGTTGTTGCCTTTTTCTTTATTTTGTTTTTGTTATCGTGCCGCCCCCTTTGCTCGCCACACTTTTGACGCCATTCTGTTTGTTGTTTTGAAAAGACAGGCGAGAAATACCCTCAACGCTCCACCACATGTCCAGGATCTCCGGGAGGACAGGAGGACGACGACGTGGACGTCGCTTCCGGGTTCACTCTCGTCGAACCTATCGATTCTTTGCCTCGCGATTCTTTCATCTCGAGCCACTTTTTTCTCGCCCCGAGGATCATCGAAATTCTTGTCGATGAAAAAATAAAATAACAATTGTTGTCTAATCGTCACGCGTCAACCTTGTTCACCTCGTTCTGTCGTGACGACCATTCCGATTTTTGTCGCTAATTTTGTCACGATTCGACCGATCCATCCAATCGTAAAATCGCATCGACTCCTCGATCACCGATTCCCGTATCCGCCAAATAATCAAACTCTCGTCGACGCTCTTCATCGCAGATGCTAATTACAGGCTCATGCTCGCGGCAATCTCTTTTTCATCCTCCTCGAGCTAAGGGTTGTTGCATGACATCGTAACCCTCTTAGTTAAGCAAAGATTTTTGCTATTTTTCTCGGAGCCTGTTCTCGTTCGAATCGGCGAGCGAGCCTAAACGCACGAAAAACTTAAACAAGTTGATCACGTGCTTCGGAATTACGAACAGTTTGTAAGGCTTTTTTGTTCATTAGGAATCTTGAGGAAATTTATTTTTTTTTCTCATTTAATTTCGGTCCACCTTTACGACGCTGGTGATCGAAAAAAAAAAAAAAGTTTTTTTTACACGTGTGTCACGTTAATGACGTTTTAACGGTACACAAACAAAAGATTATTATTGAGTATGGTTGTTGAATCGCTGTTTCTTATATGAGCGCGACCGGGGGCGAACCGCGCGACTGGTTGATGCAGTCCGCGGCAGAGCATAAGGAAGCGGAAGCCGGCGGTGCGGTCTCCGTCTCTCTTGCTCTCTCCCGTCTCTCTTCCGCCTTAGTGCGGTTCACATTCTTTCTCTCGCTCTCTTTAAGGAAGAACGGGGGCGCGCGGCTGCCAAGGAAAGGCGCGCACGCTTCGCCGCCGTCGTCGACGTCGTCGTCGTCGTCGTCGTCTTCTTCGTCTCTTTCTTCTTCTTCTTCTTCTT
>JAPYYS010000929.1:0-43420 GCA_030522525.1 Campopleginae sp. 14b
GTTTTTTTTTTTTTTCTTGTTTTTTTTTTTTTTTTTTTTTTTCGAAAGAAATTTCGTTAAATCGAAGATTTGGAGCTTTGGCGAAGAATCCATTGGCCACAGGGAGCTCGACCCGTGTGTCGACGTTCGCGACGCAACTTTTATTTCGACTACGCCTCGTGTTTATCTTCACCCACTTAAATTTATTTTAATTTTGTGAAAATTTCAATAACCAACATATTTCGCTATACGTTCGAACAGTAAAAATCGTATTAATGGTCGCGC
The DNA here is from genome assembly GCA_030522525.1 of Campopleginae sp. 14b. NCBI lineage: Eukaryota > Metazoa > Arthropoda > Insecta > Hymenoptera > Ichneumonidae > Campopleginae sp. 14b. The sequence continues at coordinate 265 of JAPYYS010000929.1, forward strand.
GTATATAAGACAATGACTTGAAAGACTCTTAGGCCTTTGAGAGACTTTACATAAAGATTTACACGTTACCGTTGCTATAGAAAGGAAACTAGTGAGAGAAAAAAAGAAAAAAAAAAAAAAAAACTTTTTTAATTTCGAAAATTCGTGAATCACACAACGATCGATTATTTCGAGATGACAATGACGATGACGAATTGCACGAGAGAGAAGAGTACTAAAACAAATATTAAAATGTCGCTGATCAGATTGGCGATCGAGGATTGTCCTTGGCAGTCGTTCTCATTTTATTAAATCCCCTTTTGTCTCGTGTATGTGTCGCGCGCGTGTGTATGTGTGTATTTTCATATCACAATTTCAATATAAAAAAAAAAAACAGAAAAAAAATGCATTATCTCGCGATTCAGAGAGCTATCAATGGACTAGGGAAAAGGAAATGTTACTTCTTCATCTTCTTCTCATTTTTCCAACGCAATTTCAAGTTGAACAATGAAATTGCATCAAATATACATTTTGGACTGTATTTTTTTGTTTTTTCTTCTCTTTTATCGTCATGGGAATTGCCACTCAATTATCAATATCAATTTTTACCTTTTTTCTTGTTCTTTTTTTTAATAATTATCCTACAGACACGGTCACTGTCGAAAATTTTTCTTTCGCCCACGAAATCGACCACAGACGAAAGGAAAAATTGTCAATATATATAATTAATATATAATAATTATAATTATCATTTATAATTATAATTATTATATATCAATTATATAATTATATAATTATATAATAAAATAATTAATAAAACAAATGGATGTAATGGACGACGAGGAACTCGTGGGAATTTTGTTTTTTTTTCCTCGCGTCTGTTTTAATGAATTATTTTCACGTTTTGGGGCTCGCGATGCGTAAATTATTTATTTTTGGCTGCCCTTTCGTTATTCTCCATCGAGAATTACGTTCCGTGTCAAAATTGAATGTAAAATAGAAAAGTGACGTTTATAATTTGCAGCATGCGTCGGGGAGAGAAAAATTGTGAGAAAATTTGTTTTTTCTCGCGGTAGGAAAAAGTTTTGGATCGTCAAAAAATTGTAGCTATTTTTGACGATTTTACGAGATCCCGATCGGCCATGCCGACCAATCGATATTCCCCGATCACTCGTTTTTCGGTCACCGCAGGAAAAAAAAATTTTTTGTTTTGCGTTACACTTTGTCGATTTATTTGCTCGTTATCTCTTTTGTGTCAGTGTGAGTGTAGACTTCCGCATAGCCCTATTGCATTTCACATATATTGCATACTTATGGCTCTAATGACTTATGAAATAGCCCTAAGAAAAAAAACATAAAAACGCGGCCGGTCGACGAAAAAAAAGGGTTTTTCTTTTATATTTCGTTTACTTCATTTTAGCCTAACGAACCGCGAGACCTCGAATTTCACGAAAATACGCAAAAATCGACGGCCCTTGGATCATCGATGTTTTCTCTGTGTTTGTTTTTTTTCATTGTCCATCAATCAACGATTTCGTCACTGTTTAAACTCGCACTCCCTCCTTTTGGGTTTCTCTCGCTCGTGGGCCTCGGCCTGGAGACGGAGGGACCTCCAGATCCCCCGACTTCCGGTCCAGGCTCCTCGTTCTTTCGCTTCCCATCAACAACCGTGCTAACCCCTTAATTTTTTCTTAAAAAACGTCTCTGCAGTATTTTTATCAATTTTTATTATTTTTTTTCCTCTTTTTTCGATAAAATTCTCGTCTTGTTGTTGATTTTTTGATTGAGTCTCTCGATATATGTCTGTCTACTTGGTACTCCGGTCTCAGAGGCCCCGAAAGGAGTTAGAAACTTGAAAAATTTCGGAATATTTAGCGAACAGATTTACAAAGAGTTGAAAAAATGAAAATTCGTGCTTTTTTTTGGTCTCGGAGGTCTCGCGCCGTTTGCTCCGGCCACGCGATCCCTCGAGACTCTTTCTCACCCAATGAGAAGCCCATGAAATACTTTCGCAAGCTTTTCTCTCTTTAGAGCACGAAGAAACAATTATTAGTGCGCGGGGATTTTTGTTTTGTTTGTTTTCTGGTCTTCCGTTTGTTGCTTTTTATGCTTTGTCAGTTGGTTTGTTGTTTTTGTTGTTGTATTAAAAAATGTGAATTTATTTAGCTTCTTTTTCCTTGTTCTCGTCGAGCTCCTTGTCCTTCTCAGCCTCTTTCTCCTCCTTCTCGGCCTTTTCCTTGTCTCCCTCCTTCTCGTCCTTCGTCTCTTTCGTCTCTTCTTTGCTTCCCTCTTTCGCTCCTTCGGCTGTCTTCTCCGGATTAGGCAAATGAGTATTCATCTCAAGACTCGTGCAAATATCCTCCCAGTCCGGGAAACATCGCTCCTTCATTCGCGAACAATGCCCCACCAAATTTGGACAATTCTCTTGCATGTAGTCTCGCAGAGAGTACGGCGTCTCTTTCTCGATGTATAAGATTTGAGCCAGATGAGCAAATGCTACCACGTCCAACTACAACCACCGAAAATAATTCATTATTTTCAAATTTTCAAATTTTCCAATAAATCTTTTAATTTTTCATCAACGTTGATGAATAAGTTGAATATTTGTAATAATGAATTGAAATTTCAATAATGAATCAAAATTTTTATAATAAATTTGCAAAAATCTTTAAATTTAAAGAAAAAATTTAAAAACTTCAATTAAAATGAATAAATAAATTTTTGAATAAATATTGAGCGAGCGATCGCTCCCAATAGTCAACGAAATCCATATTTCGATTCTGATAATGAAGCAGTATTCCGCGTTACGGAGCAATTGAGAAGAGAAAAAAAAATCTCGCTGCTCCGAGCGAAACTCTGCACGAAACAATTGGATAGGAAATGAAAATGTGGGTGTGACCTGAATGTATGAACATAGAGCGAGACCGGAGAAGGCTTAACGGTCGCGGGGTTATTTATTGGCGTGCAACAATTTAAAAGTGTAACGAAAGTGGTAGTTGCTCTAGTTTTCTACGGAAGATACGAAAAGTAATTGGTTATTCAAGGCCCTGAGGCGAAAAAAAATAATTTTCGTTATCCTTGAGGATAATAATGACTCACCGTGGTTGGCTCATCGCCAAAGAAGAATGGTTTGTCCGACAGCATGTCACAGAGGACCTTAAGATCATCGCAACCGAACTGGGCGACTTCTTCCTGAGTATGGGCACCCATACCTTGGGCCTTGACTTTTTTGGCTCCCTGTAAAACGAGAATTTCGTTCGGAGGATTAAAAAAAAAAAAAAATTTCAAAAAATTTCTCATTAAAAAATATTTTTGTTTATAAAAATATTTTTTTTTTCATTAAAATTTTTGTTTTTTTCGATTAAGAGATTCGATAGGGAATGAAGAAATGGACCGACCTTGCGGACGAAGGTAAACTTGAAGAAAAAGTTGAGCAGACGTTCGGGAATGCGTGTTCCCAAGGCGTGCTGCAGGTTGACCTTGTAACCCTTAAATACGAGATCCATGTTCTTGGTACGCCAACAATTGATTACCCATACGAGATGATTTTCAATCATCGAGATCATAGCGTGCGAAACACTCTTTTGTTCGGTGCTCAGTCCGGCGTCCAAATCCTTGCCATATTTCTGGCTCAGCTCACGAATAATCACTTTACTATCGGAGATTTCCTCGCCATTCAGCTCGATGAACGGCAACTGTCCCTTCTTCGAACGGAACTTCATCTTGTGGTCGACATTCTGCACAGATTAAATACATCGCCTCTATTTCAGTCATTGGCTTATGAAGCGATAAGCAAATTCCAACCATGCACAGCGATTCTCATTCAAAAAATAAAAAATAAAAAAACAAATTTAAAAAAATTGCAGATTCTGACAGTACGATGAAAATCTAGCCAACTGGCTTGAGGGGGTTCGTGTTTGTTTGGGATGAGATGAGCTAAGTTGTTATTTATTTATTTGCCGAAAATATTCTTTAGCATAAAAAATACGATGACAAAATTTTTTTTTCCATTTTTTCTCTACATAGTTGTCGAATAATTTGAGATTCAAATATGCAAGAGATATAACTATATATATATATATATATATATATGAATCCTATGCTTGTGCATGGAAACTCTAGTGTTCAATAACTCGAAAACCGTGTAGAAAAAAAATCTCAAAAAATTTGTATATTCATATTTAATACGAAAGAGTAAGCTCAAAAAATTTCATCAAATTCGGGTGATTTCGAATTTTCCTATGCTTTTGACATGGCAACATTGTTGTGTGCAGCCTCCCTTCTCAACGTCTTGGGAGGAGATAAAAAAAAAATGGTCGGAAGGAAAATTAGGTCAGATTGAAATCGCCCGTTCACTCGGGTCTTCCCAACAACAATTCTCTGCACAAAGACCCTCATTGTATAGGCAATTATTTTTGTGGTTATTTAAAAAAAAAATGAAAAAAAAAAAAAAAAAAAAAGTTGCTCTGTGAGGAAGCAAATGAGAGATATGCGAAGAGGCGAGCACGTATTAGCGCGCGCGCGAAGGCTGATCGGTACGTCCTCTTCTGGTCTCGATCTCATCTATTAACCGCGTCACGTATAAAAATCAGTGAATCCAATTCTAAGATGTGGGCTCATTCGTGATCGGAATTAGAATTTCAAGTGCACTCGAAATTCCAACTGGAACGTTTCACACTTTCAATGAATTTTATCAACAACAACAAGAAAAAGCTTCGAGTTGGTTGGACGAGAATTCAACGAAAAAATATTTTATCCACTCACAATTTTTAATATTTTTGAAAATTCGCCTCAATGTTTCTTTCACCTTCAATTATTCATTTGCATAAATTTCCATAGATCACCGTTGCGGTTTTATTTTTGGCTCTGCTTTAAAAAAAAAAATTAATTTAATCAATTAAAAAAATGGTAATTACTCTAATAAATTAAGTTGAAGTTTGGATCGTGGAAATGCAACGAAAATCTGTTTTCTCTTGAGCAGAGTTCGTAATTATTGTCCAATATTTGGTCTGGAAAAAAACGATAATCTTTAGGCAGCGAAAAACAAAATCGACGCGAAAAATATTGAAAATTTCCAAAATTCAAAAAATAATTAATAGAAAATTAATTTTTCGTTGAATCTCAACGTTGCAGACTTCAGAGTCATAAAAATGTTGAGATTCAACAAAAAATTCGTTTTGGCCATAAAATGGCGATAATTAAAAAAATTCAATAAATAATAAATGGAAAAATGAATTTTTCGTTGAATCTCAACGTTGGAAACGTCAGAGTATTCGGGAAAAGTGATGAGGGCGTTGCAGGAGAGTTGGCGTTGAGTATTTATCGCAAGCCCACTTTCCGGATTTTACAGAGTCTGACGAGTTGGGTACGAGGGATGGGGGGGCATTGTATATTGGAACTAGGGCGTTGTACCGTCATGTTAAATTTACCATGAAGTCTCATTGGAGGAAGGAGAGAGAGCAGCGAAGGAATCGTGGAACGGAGTGTCCTGGAGCCTGTTGGGCGAGAGCAAATGACCGAGACCGAGTAACAAAGCCATAATTTTTTATTTACATTTAACGCGGTGGTGATAAAAAAAAAAGAGAAAAAAATATATATATCTACGAGGTGAAGGATGCAACGTCATTGTGTCGATACAGAGTTGTTTCCGCGAATGCATGGCTAGCCGAGCATTTGTTAAACGCGCCTAACCTATTAGCGGTACTTTCATCATTTTTTGCCAGCCAAGTGAACAGGTGTTGTGCATTTATCTACGCCGTGGACCGGATAAGAGAGCAGCGGCAACATCAACTAAATAAAAAAGGAGAAAAAATACGAGCGTCGACCCAAAAATAGAGAAAATAATTCGTAACACTTTTTCTATCCAATGACGATTTATAAAATCATAGAAATTTCCCTCCCAAGACCTTATCTCTTAACAATAAATAATAAAATAAATAATAAAAAATTTTAAAATAAAAAGAAAGTTTGCATCGGTGGAATGCAACGAAAATCTGTTTTTTCTTGAGCAGAGCTCGTTATAATTTTGCAATATTTGGTCTGGACAATGGAACAATAATCTCTTGTGACCCAAAAACTGAATCGACACCAAAAATGACCAAAATTTTCCAAATTCAATGAATAATTAATAGAAAAATCATTTTTCGTTCAATCTCAACGTTGCGAACTTCAGAATCATAATGAATTCGATCCCCACTGGATTAATCGATTGGAATTTATAAGTAATGGCAACGAGGCACGACGCCGAAGTTTGCAACGTTGGGATCGAACAAAAAAACCGTTTTTCCATCAACTTTTAATAAAATTTGAAAAATCCCGACAATTTTCCTACCGATTTTTTTGTCTGCAAGGAAAAAATCGTTTCGTCGTCCCGGCAAAATATTTCATAAGAATCCTGAGCTCTGCTCAAGAAGAAACAAATTTTCATTGCGTTCCACGGATGTGGCCAGTCGGGAAATTCTGTTTGATCATTATCCACGTGCGAGCTAATCCGTCACTTTAATTGGTCAACGGCGACGACGACCCTGCTGACCCCATAGACTCTGCGGCTTAATTAATTGAATTTTTGAAAAATCTTCAAGATGCGGGCTTCTAGCCCGAGGAGCCGCCACACCAAGGAACTCTAACCGAGTCACCGTTCAATTAATTATTAATTTAGTGACACGGGATGATGATGATGAGGATGATGACGATGCAGGCACATAGGAAAGTAACATTGTACCGTTACACATCGAGTTATAAAGTCGAGAATACGCGCTACTTTGACTGCATTAGCGTGTGGGTGTCGGGAAGGGCAGGAGGGGGGAGGATTTAGCGGAATAAGAACGGTTAAGCGCGTAGACGGACGTAACGAATGTGCTGCTTATGTTGGATGCAAAAATGGTTAAGAGTGCGAAAGCCAAAGCTCGGTTTGGACTCTGCGTGTGTTGAATTTTGACACATTTCATTTTGTTAAGGGAGCACGATGAATGTGTGCGCTAAATTAACGAAATAAATGCTTTTGCCAAGCCCTCGTTTAATCGATCGGATGCTAATGAGGCGTGGCATGCTTAATATTGCTCGACTCGCCGGCCAGGCCATCAAAAAGATCGTAAAATTGTTACGATCGAGGAATTGGAAAAGAAAATGGCTCGATATCGGAATTCCAGAGGAATAATTTAACGGAGAATACATCTCGAATCTCTGGGAGAGCCGTTTCTATTGTGGGGACGTTTGCAGAGCAAATTTTTTTGATGCATTTTGGATTGAAAAAAAAAAAAAAAATTTTAATTGGGCGATAAATTTCATGGGAGCGACCGAAGCAATGGGAATTATCCTGTTGAAGTTTGCATCGATGGAGGGAATGGAAATCTGTTTTTTCTTGAGCCAGAGAGCTCGTTATTGTTTTGCAATATTCGGTCTGGACAATAAAACGATCATCTCTCGCGAGCCAAAAATAAAATCGACACGAAAAACGGCTCCAATTTCCAAAATTCCCAAAATAATTATCAAAAAAATCGTTTTCCGTTGAATCGCAACGTTTCCAACTTCCGACTCATCCGGTTCCTAGGTTTGACGTTTTAAACGTCAAAACGGGGCTAGAGGAAGAAAAAAAATGTGAAGAATCAATAAAAATTCATGATCGAGACTCCCCCGCGTGCTTGTGAGAGAAAAAAGGCTCAGAGAATCGGGAAGGCAGGATTTTAGCGGGGAAACGTGAACAATGCATGTTTCTGCAACGAGTGTGAAAAAAGTTGATAAATATGTGTGAGTGTTACTCTGATTCTAGTGTCGTGAGCTCGTCGAAGATTGAGAGGCGAGGAGGGGGCAGGGGGGGAAAGGGGGGAGGGAAATACAACGAGAAAGGATGGGCAAGTGCGAGATGGGCAAAAAATGAAGGCAGCGGAGGAAGAGGAGCGGCGAAGGGCTCGCGGGACGAACACTGGGTGGGGGTCCAAGTTGGCGAAGGGAGGGGGAAGGGGATGACAGGCCGATGAACTCACAGAAGGCAGCTTCCGTTGCTTGGCAACGGATCCCCCCACCACCTTTCTCTTTGACTCTTGGGCCGACTATATTGCTGGGTCGCGCGCGTTCTCCCCCCCCCCCCCCGCCTCCCCTCTCCTCCTGCCTTTATCGTATGCTTTCTCCGGCTAGTATTGATCGCGGAGGCTGCCGCGCGATTTAATATCCCGCCGGCCGGCTCCGAGCCGCCACAAACTACCGCGCGAGGTCTCTCGTCTCTTCCTCGCTTTTCCTCCCAATGAAAATCCTACAACTGCTTATTCATTCACACTCAACATTATTCACGAAAATCTTGCTGATTTTAATTACACTTTTTTTTAATGAATATTTAAGGACTAGAATTTTTTTCCACAAGGACCGGAACTTTTGTTCATGACTCTGACGTTCGCAACGTTGAGACTCAACGAAAAATCCTTTTTCCATTAATTATTTCATTTTTCGGTTTATTATTCATTGAATTTTCGAAATTATCGTCATTTTGTGGCTAAAAAGAATTTTTTTTTGAATCTCAACATTTTTATGACTCTAAAGTCTGCAACGTTGAGATTCGACGGAAAATCCTTTTTCCATTCATTATTTATTGAATTTTGGAAATTTTCGCCATTTTTCGGGTCGATTTAGTTTTTGGCTCGCAAGAGATTATCGTTTTATTGTCCAGACCAAATATTCGAAAATAATAACGAGCTCTGCTCGAGAAAAAACAGATTTTTGTTGCATTCCAATTTGCCATCGAACTTGTGACTCATTGCATTTATTTTCGTGCTTTGGAGACTCAACAATAAAAACTTCCGGTGTCTAAATAAATAAAAATCAAAAACTGCATTTTCTATTTTTTTTTCTTCAAAATATTCAACGAATATTCATCGAGCGTCGTTAAAAAAAATGTTTGGCCACATAGAGAACGGGGATTTTGCGGAATGTGACAAATTCCTCGTTTTTTTCGGTTCTTTCTTAATGAAAGAAATAAAAATGAGATTATAGCCTGGCTGGGGCGTTAATGCGCGCAATATGCGTGTCTTTCTCAATTGGCCGATTCAATTGGTCAACTATGCAATGATGAGCGAGTACCTACGCAGGGCGGGGTCCGCCGCGAGCGGACGCAACGCGTTGGAATGCGTTAAGACGCTAGTCAAGACAATGAGGGAAGAAAATGGACGAACGGCCAGCAGAATACGAGGAGAGGGGGGGGGGGGGCTCGAGGGAAGTTTGCAAAGAGGAGAAACATATGCTGGATATTATATAGACACATTGGCACGATCGTGAGTGGAATAGCGTTTTCATACGTGAGTCAGCGATTAAGGAAATGTTGCGAACTTTTTATTTTATTTTTTATCAAAACCGATCAAACTATCGTTCTCGATTATTGATTCGTACGTTTTTGACAAATCTCGATTCCCCATCACGGAAAAAACAAAAAAAAACGATTTTTTTTTCCAAATTGACGAAAAAAAAAATCGAAAATTTTGGAAAAATGGAAAAAATGGAAAGTATTCATGTTCCAAAAACTTTAATTTACATGAACCTTCTCAATTACGTTGTCACGCGATTATTCATTATTTATCAGTTAAAAAAAAGAATAATTATTTGATTATTTTTTATTTAATTAATCGCGGCGATCTATTTGGACGTCGGAAGAAAATTGGCGAGTTATCTATATCGGGTTATCGAGTACGCGACGTACGATCCGAGCACCGTTCTTCACGTCGAATTCGCTTCGGTGGAATTGATCACGTACGTTTCGAGTTTGTCCGGCGGAATTTTAAGTTGACGAGTTTGCGATCGATATTTATTCGCTTATTATTATCGATTAATCTATTCGGGGCTCAATACCAATTTTCGTCGTTCGATCGATAAAGAACAAAAAACCATCGACTCGTTTTTTTCGTACGACTTCTACAAATACGACGCTACAAATTCGCAATTACGAGGAAAATAACTGGCGGACGCGTCACCAATGTTTTGGTGCGTGCGAGTCTCGATTAACGTATCGGTCGTCCAACTCGTTATTATCCGCGAGAAGAAGGCTCGCGTTGTTCCCGGAGTCCCGCAAAAACTCAAGAATCTCAAGAATTTATCGCAGTCCCTGAAATTCCGGAGATCGTAAGAAAAAAAAAAACGAAAAAAATAAAAAAGTTTGGCGAAAATTGTGAAATTTTTTGACGAAAATTGACATTTGGTGATAAAAATATTTTTATAAAAAAATATTGATTGAAAATTTGTCAATTTTATTTAATTTATTTAAATTATCGTTTATTCGATACTTTGTATCGAACGAAAGCTTATTCGAATTGATGAGACCGCAATGGTACGTAACGCGTACATAAAAGAACTTGCAACTTGATACTCGACTCGAGACTCAGCGATTCGTCTTAATAAGCCATCTGTGTCTTTTCAACGACGTAAATCGTCCGAGTAATTTTCTGTTATTAAAAAACTTCGATCGTCCATTTTTTTTTCGAAATCGGAAAAAAAATCGAAATTTTAAAAATAAAACAATTTTTCTAATAATAATTTACTTATTTTTATTATTTTATTTAATTAAGAATAATAATATTTAATATAATAAGAATCGATCATTTATATTTTAGCGAGATTCGAATAATCGAATATTTTCGCGAGATCTGACATTTGGGAATTATTTCGTGCTTTTTCCTTCCTCGACGTTTCTCGGACAATTTTAATTCCTCGATGATTTTTCAAGAGTTACTCGACAATCAAGAGGGGCGAGGCTTCTTAGTTGACAATTAAATTACTCGGTAGGGCTCCTCGAGAATAGAGGACGAGTGTACTTAGCCCTAATAGGGTCTGTGGCCGAGTTGCTGAACAACGAGAGGTCGACGAAGCCAAAACAACAATGTAGTCGAATAACATTCGAGAAAATGATGGAATTCGTATCTTTACGAACGTAAAGAAAAAGTTGCAAGAAAGTAGAGAAGTTTGTAGGAAAACAATGTCATTTTGAGGTTTGGATCGTTGGATTGCAACGAAAATCTATTTTTTCTTGAACAGAGCTCGTTATTGCTTTCCAATATTCGGTCTGGAAAAAAAAGAATCGTCTCTTGCCAACGAAAAACAAAATCGACACGAAAAGTGACGATAAATTCGAAAATTCAAAAAATAATTAATGGAAAATGGATTTTTCGTTACATCTCAATCCGAAAATCTTCAGAGTCATAATAAAAATGGATTGAATGAAAAATATTAGCAGTGGGAAGCGAGAAGCCATTTTAGTGGGATGGTGTGGTCGATGAATTGGTAAAAGTGGCGGTTCGATGTCTCTCCAAAGCATTTCGTAAAAATCTTGGACTCGCACAAAGTTTCCGAAATTCCAGGGAACACGAGAGAAAAATAAATATTTTCTCAAAAGGCATAAACCGAGGGGGAGAGCCCAGGGAAGCGGGAGAGGGTCGAAAAGTGATACGAGAGTCCGAGACGCCGTGCAGTTTGGGAGGGGTTAGAAAGGGCACATAGACGTACGATGCGTACGAGCCCCTACACAAACGACGCCATGAAAGTGAGCCAAAAGTGTAATAAAACCTCAGCAGCTTATAACCGAGAGCTCATATTTTTCTCGAATTTTCGAGGGTCTCGATTATCCCGAAAATGGAACAAAGAAACTTCGAGCCTTCGATTGGGGAGGGTCGTAAATATTTAGTTCTGGGAATGTCCGTCACTTTATTTGCCACTTTTGCGGAGATAACGGAGTTATCGGAAATTTTTGTGATTTTCGAAAGAATTTTCGGAGGGTCCAGGGATTTTCGTACTTTCGAGAAGGAGAAAAAACTTACCTCATATTTGAGATCGTTGAGTCTTAGCCATGTTTCGACTTTGAGGCAATAGGGTGAGATGGAGGGCAGAAGGGGTGTGCGAGAAAATTGATAGAGATAGACAACGTCCTTTTCGAAGGCTGGTTTGTGTACGGTAATGGGTTTAGCCGGGGTCGCCGAACTAGCCGAAGCGGGAGTGGAAGCGGTAGCCGGTGCTGTTGCTTGTCCGATGGCGTCGTTGGTATCGTCGGTGGATTTTTTTTCGGCCTCGTCTTTCTCAGCTGCTTTGGCGGTGGCCTCTTCCTGTTGTTGCTTGTTATCCTGGGGAGTTTCGTCCTTCAGAGCGTCCTTAATCTCCTTAACGTTTTTCGTGTCTTTCTCCGTAGCCGGACTACCGCTGTTCTCAGTTTCCGTAGCCATTGTCATAGCAACCGCGCGCGCCTTTTTTATGTGACGAAAAAGTACTTTTTCGAAGGCGAAAAAACGTTTTAAACTCTCACTCGCTCTGATTTTATGTGGCGCTTTAAAAAAACGTATTTGCAGAGTTTTTTTTAAATTTGTATCCGGCGATTTAGTCGCGGCTCAATTAAACACTCGTTACTACTTGGAAATCTAACGCGCTTCAGGGGGTCCCTTGGTTGTTCACACTACAAGCGCGCAGAGTGTACTGATACTGATGCCGCCGAGTTTACGAGTGTTGATGGGGGGCGGGGGGGCTGCGTGCTGCGTGGAAATTGTATGGGGAGCGTCGTTTGCTTCTTTCTTCCCCGAGTCCCCGACGCTAGCTCTTTCAACATCCACACCACTATAGGACGATTGTGGTACTAACAAACATCACTTTTACCGGCCGGTTGCTTCGGCGCGCTTCGCTCGCGCTCGGTACGCCTCGGCGGTCTCGCGCGCCGCTCGGCTACTCGACTCGAGCCTTGAGCTCGTCCTTCTCGATTCCAGTCGGGCTGGACGCCCGCGATGACGAACCCATGCACTTTCTTTCTTTTACAGAGACTAAAGCATATTTTACGAGGACTCGGCGCGTTTACAATTGCTGAGTATTTTTCTTTGAGGGGTTGAAAACAGGAAGAGTCGAAAAAATGTTGGAATTAATCGCATCGGCTGCTATTCATCAAAAGTAATAAATCAAAAAAGTTCAAGAATCTCATTTTTTTGCGGGTGGCATCTTTGGAATTCCGTGCGCATGCACGCGCCACACCCGAAAGACGCCATCTTTGATGACTAGCCCCCGTCCACCCTCTATGGAAAATGCATGGCCCCCTCTGCCCCCGCGCCGAAGCCTCTCACGAGAATTAACATTTCTCGACCTTGTTACGCGCATGCTCTGCTCTTTCATATCCTACTACTCGCGTTTCGTGTACCACCATAAAGACACTCGCCGGAGAAAATCTCACGGATCTACGGAATCTTATTATCTTGGGGAAGGGAGCGAAAGCGAAATATGTATCACGTTGTATCACATCCCCGTCGGCCGATGCATGTGTACTTTTCGCCATACAATGTCTGTGCCTTGCCTCATCCTATATACATTTTAAACGGCAACATCGCATTTTCGTGCTCCCTTCTCCGACATAATAAAGCACTTGACGTTCGCCAAATATAGTCATATTTTTCATTTTTTACCCTCATCACCATCTTATACGCGAAATATATCACATGGCCAGTAAAATTTTCCATTTTTTCTAAACACGATTTCGCAGCACTCATGATTAGCGCGCATTTCCGGCTTTTGTGCTTTCAAAATGAAACTAATCGCGTTCGTATAAAAACAATAATAGAAAGAAACAATTCTGCCGGTCCGGTGAATGAGAATCCGGATACAGATTTTTCGAGAAAAAATTTCAGGCAATTGCCGTTCAAGACGACGGTGCCACAGTAATCCGACTTACCGACGCAAGATAAGCGAACGCGGCCGGTAAAGTAGGGAACATATATGTCTTTTATGAAGGTAAAAAAAAAAACAGAAAATCGACATCGATTCATCATTTGGATGATCGGAAAAGTTCGATAGGTTATAGATATATTAAAAAATTTAAAGTCCTCGGATTCGTTCATGAGCTCCGGAAGCGTGAGCACTTTTTAAACGATTCAGGTCGTGGTTTAGATTTGAATTAACTGGTATATATATATATATATATATATATTTAATATTCGCCTCGTAATAATACGCGAAAAAAAGATAAAGTTTTTTCCCATGGCTCTAATAAATGGCTAAAGTTTCACACGAGAGCATTCAACATTTATTTGTCTCTCTCGCACCTGTAATAAGATCGTAGAAAGAGATACGATTATGTGTTGTTTTTTTTCTTTTATTTTTACTTCCGTAAAATTGGCATTCGGAAGGTAAATCGGCGAGTATGGCCGAAAGGCTTGAAAACTGGAATGCCGAGAATAGCCGAGCGCGGGTTACGGTAGGAGCGACTGGAGCCGAGCCGAGCCGGAGATGAACGAAGTGCATAGCGCGTCGAGTGGCATACGCCTCGACGTTGTGCTGGGTGCATGTGTACGAACGGGTGAGTGCTTGTGTATGTACAGGCTCGCTGCTCGGCGATGTCATCGGACTCTCGCGAGAGCTGACAAGTACACGAATAATAATATCGACGTGTGTTACGTTCGCACGTTAATGTCTTGATTAAACTTATTTTTTAAAATCCAAAATATTCTTAGCTCGAAAGTCGAGACTCGTTCTTCTCAATCCACTAATTTTCATCGCTCGACCACAACTCGATCAAGTTTTTTTTGACGTTTTACCAACAATTCGGGTGAGTTCCAATTGTTGAATTATTCCCAGAAAAACAGCTGTCTTGCAGAGCTCATCTGTCACTCGGATTACCTCAAAACACAAGAAATTCATTCCATTTTAAGTTTCTCAACTCTTCGCACTCGAATTATCATAATTTTTCATCCTTCCACTCGCTTTTTTTTCTTCTCCATGAAAAACGCCCACCAGTTCGAATGTTTCAAGCTCTTTCGAAATGAGACTATCGTTCAATGTTTTCCAGCATACACCCACTGTCGGGCCGAACCGTTAACCGCTATTTTATTTCTCTAAATTCCCAACAACTATATAAACTATTAGAAACTTTTTACTATATATTTCGAATCGTTCGATTGCAAAATGGGATACGTGCTTTTAGGTTGAATGAAAAATTAACAAAAAATTCGTTTTACTTTCGAGGCGAAGAAATTCCATTGATTCGACAACTTTTTATAATTTTGTTACGAAAAAATCCACATTTCGGGTGAAAACATTTTTTTCCCATCCCCAAAGACATTTATGCACAGTGAGTCAACGCCATGGCCTTGAAACTTTTGAATCATCACACGTGCAATTAAAAAATGCAGTGGCTAGTCGTCCGGGTAGCCGGATGAATAATTTTTGTCTAGACATGCTTTATTTAGATGAGCAAGGGTTGCTTATCGCTCCAGACGTTTTTTCAGTGTACATAATATCCGGATGACCAGCCACGGACATAAAAAACGAAAAATTATGATTATCATGAATGATTTATTTAATTTTTGGTCCAAAAAAATTAATTGAGGGATTTTAATGTTTTCAGATAGTTTTTTGGGGTTGAAAGAAATAGGAAAATCTGTTGTTTCTGGAATAATGATACGCAGGTGATGAGCGTCATATGTTTAGTTTCGTCGGAAAAATTTTGTACGAATGGTGAAGAGGACGGGTGCGGCACGGATCCTGTAAGTTTGGAAACTCGCATCGAGAGGGAAGCGGCCGCAGCGGCTGCTGCTACAAAAATATCGAGCGACGAGCTGGAATTATTAGCAAAACTGGAAGAAGCAAATAGGTAAATTAATTTTTGACATAATGAGAAAAAAAATTTGGAAAAATGGTGAGAAAAAAGTTGTTGCTTTTTTCATGATGAAGGCGTAATGAATTAGACGCGAAATCGTTGAATTCGCTGCACAGTAACCACAGCAGAAAGGGATCGGACACATCGCAGGTGTCTTTGGCGTCGGGGGATAGCAATGGCTGCGGAGGAGATGTTGCTGGAGCCCGACGCCAGGTGTCCAGCGACGACGAGGAAGTCAGATGGAAATTGTGGGGCGAAGTGGTCGTCGATTGGGAAAATTATTGGAAGAAGAGAAAAGACTTTGTGAGGGAATTGGTTAGACAAGGAATTCCTCATCATTTCAGGCAAGCTGGGAAAATTATTTCGGGGTTTTAAGGAGCAAATGTTGTGACTCTGAAGTCGGCATCGTTGAGATTCAACGAAAAAAGTTGAGTCGGCGAGAGAGGGTGATAACGATTGAATGTTTCAGGGGCATAGTATGGCAGCTTTTGTGCGGAGCTCACCAGTCCCCGGTGAAGAAGCAATTCGCCGAATACATAAAAGCGACTTCGGCTTGCGAAAGAATAATCAGACGCGATATTGCTCGCACTTATCCGGAGCATGATTTCTTCAAAGAGAAAGATGGACTGGGTCAGGAAAGCTTGTTCAATGTTATGAAGGCTTACAGTCTTTATGACCGCGAAGTCGGTTACTGTCAAGGATCGGGTTTCATCGTTGGGTTGTTGCTCATGCAGGTAATTTTTGGAGAAAATTATATTTCACGGAAATTTCGAAAAAAAAACCATAAAATATTTATGGAGAGGGAAAAAAATTGCAGCAAATGCCCGAGGAGGAAGCGTTCGCTGTTCTGGTTGCCCTGATGCAGGATTATCGTCTCCGCGACATGTTCAAGCCGAGCATGGCTGAGCTAGGAGTTTGTATGTACCAACTGGAGCATTTAGTGGCGGACACTCATAACGAGCTGCACGGACATTTCAACGCTCAAAGTTTCCACACTTCGATGTACGCTTCCTCCTGGTTTTTAACTCTTTTCACTACAGCTCTGAGTCTTCCAACCGCTTGTCGAATATTCGACGTTTTTTTGGCCGAAGGAATGGAAATCATTTTCAAGGTCGCCCTGGCGATGCTCGAACTGGGCAAGGAAGACTTGCTCAGTCTGGACATGGAGGGAATGCTTAAAGTAAGCGAATAAATATCAAATTAGACGAAAAATAGAAAAAAAAATTGTGTCATCGTATTCGTTGCCAAAGAATATTATCCTCAAATTTAATTGAATTCTTTTCTTGTCCCCGATCTATCAATAAATTTATCATTTCACAGTTCTTCCAAAAAGATTTGCCCGGTCGAGCGGAGGCGGATCCGGAGCGTTTAATGAATCTCGCGTACGGAATGAAGATAAACCCGAAGCGTATGAAAAAGTTGGAGAAAGATTATACGGTATTGAAGATGAAGGAGCAGGAGGAAATGGTAGAACTGCGTCGTTTGCGAGCGGAGAATCGTTTGTTGAGGCAACGAACAGAATTATTAGAAGCGGAATCGGCGGAATTGGCGGATAGATTAGTAAGAGGACAAGTGTCCCGAGCGGAAGAAGAGGAAACGGCGTTCGTTGTTCAGCGTGAATTGACGGCGTTGCGTCACACGCATCTCGAAACGAGTCATCAGTTGGAACAGGCCCACGAAGATCTGAGATCCCTCTCTATTTTATTGGAGGAAAATTTGTCATCGAAACAATCGTCGATCGAGGAAATTTCGCTGAAACAAGAAGCTCTCACCCAAAAGGAAGATATGATCCAATGTCTGCAGGAAGAATTGGTTCGCGTGCGTTTGCACGAGGCCGAGAACGACGCAATAACGAGAGACCTCAGGGCGAGAATCCAGGAACTCGAGCAGGACAAAAAAACTCTCAGAGAATACAAACCCGACAACTCGGTCGCTCATTTGCAAGAAGAATTGATCGCTGTCAAGTTGCGAGAAGCTGAAGCCAATTTATCGTTAAAGGTAAAACGAACATGATAAAAAAAAAGTTTATTAACCCGCCGAGTACACACTTGGGTCTTTCTGACCCCACAAAAATTTTCGTAACAAACAGTGTGGATAATATTATTAAATTTAAGTAAAAAAAAATTGAATTTAAATTGAATGAAAAATTGAATTTAAATGTAATAAATAATTAAATTTGAATTTCATAAAAATTAAACTCAAATTACATAAAAATTAAATTTTTACTTTATTGAAATTAATAATATTATATTTAGATAAAATTAACATATTTGGCCCATAAAATAGTCACTACAAGAAAAGAAGAACAAAAATTGAAAAAGCCTCGGGTCAGATTGAGCCAAGATAATTTTTTTCCGAATAAAAATAGTCTCGATTATTTTGAAATTCCAGGATTTGCGACAACGAGTAACCGAGCTGAGTACAGCGTGGCAGCGTCACTTGCAAGAGCATCGTTCGAATCAGCCGGCTCAGGCGGCTGATTCGACGCCGAAAAAGTTGCTTTTCTGGGAGAATCGAGGCCACGAGAATCAGAAGCTCGAGGAAGATTTGATGTCGACGAGAATGCGGGAAATGGTTGCTCAGAGCGAGGTCAAAGAACTCAGGCTCAAAGTTATGGAGCTCGAGACTCAGGTCCAAGTAACAACCAATCAATTGCGCAGACAGGACGAAGGCGAAAAAGCTCTGAGGGAACAACTCGAACTGGCAACTTGTCGGGAAAAAGAAATGGCCGGCAAGCTCCGCGAACAACAACACAAATATTCTGATCTCGAGTCGAAAATGAAAGACGAAACGATGATGGCTCGCATCAGGGACGCCGAACATGCTCAACAAGTCGCCGAGTTGACGCAGAAAATTTCTCTTCTCGAACTCAAGGTTTTACACATTTTTTTCGTTTTTTACAATTTTTTTTTCCTTTTTTTTTTACATTTTTTTGACCTTGTGATCAATTTTTTTCGACAGAACGAAGAAATGCACGCTGAGGGCGAATTGAGGAGCAACTTGGACGACAGCGAACGAGTCCGCGAGCTGCAGGACAAAGTTGCCGAATTAAAAGCCGAGGTAGGCTGATTTATATTCCTCAAAAGAATAAAAATCTTTACTAAAAAATGTTCAATCGGAGAGGCTAACAAAAAATCTCATATTGCTCGAACTAGTCGCTACTTTTTCCATAACGCTTCCACATCTTCCATGCAGTTTACTAATAGATTTTTCAATTCCACACGAAAATACGAGCACGAATTGGAACAAATATTGTCGACGAGGCAAATTTTAGCTGAAGATTTCCTCAAAATTTTGAGAAACAAAAATGTTAAATGGAATTATTTGTATATGTGATTTTATAGTTTCCTACACCAATCACCAGTCCGGAGACAGAGCCTTGGCGTTGGCTCGAGTAAGTGACTAAAAACAAAAACAAAAGCAAAGTGAATCAGTGCTCGGAGCACGTTTCCATTGGTTGGCTTGACGTTATTCCTTGCTCGAATTTTATTTCCTTTTCACCGAGACGAAGCAAAGCGCCAAATGATTTTTTCGAATTCTTGGGCCGGTCGTAACTTGAAATAATTTTTTTTCCTTCCAGTATTTTCGATTTTTTAGACAATCGATATTTTTTATTCCATCATTGTGCATGTTTTAGGTGTGCGCAAGAAAACTGCATGCAATTAATCAGAAGCATGAATTTCTGCGACGAATTGTGGGTAGAAATAAATTTAGTCGCTGGAATATCATGTGTCGAGAAAAAATCTCTGCTCGTCCGAGGCTCATCGAATTTCCACGGAGCCAAATTTGTTTCGTAGACTTCCCGAATCCCAGCGAATGAAAAGCAAAAAATCGTCAAAACATTTGAAAAATGTTGGGAGGGAAATTAACGACTCGATTGTTCCGCAGGTCATGAGACTGGAGAGCAGAAAGAGCAGAGATACAGGGGGACATAGTCAAGCAGTGCGAAGCATCAGTATAGACAACGAAAGTGAGTTGGACGAGAAAGATTTGGAGCTGTGCATTCAAGACCACGTGAAAAATGCCAGTTCAGCAAAGTTTCGCCTGGAATCTTAACAAGCGAACGAAATAATTGACTCGTCGTCGTGACACGTTCGCGACATTTGTATAAAACAACTTGTGGGCACGCGGGACAAAAATTTGAGAGCAGACGGAAGAAACGACGCAGATACGAAGAAAAATAAAACAAAAATCAACCAATACTCTAATATAATGCACTTACACACTAAAAAGCAAAAAAAAAACACAAAAAAAAAAGAATGTAGACTGTAATCTAAACTCATATCTCTTATTCGTATACAACGTATATATATATATTTATATATATATATATACAAATGTCATTCGAATACGTGCAAAACTTCTCCGACGACAATTTTCATGAAAATTCTATAATTTTATTTTTCTTGGGCCTCAAAAACGTTTTCTTTCACTCCCGAGCCAATAATACAATTTTTGCAATACGGAAATGAAATTTGACACTACTTTATATTGGAAATTATTTAGACGAATTAATGGAATCAAATTCAATCGATTAACCAGCGAAATTTGGTTTATTCCTCGGCGAATCAATGAATTATCACTTTTTTTAAGTTTATTTACGAAATTTATTTTTACACAACATCCAATTGGTTGGCAAAGGAATTATTATGTCAATAGGAATTTTTGGCACTAACAAAAAGTACTTCACGCGTTTATTACAGGGTTCACTGTCTGTCGCTGTGCGATTTCACATTGCGTCGATACAATAAATTTTAAATCCTTGTAATTATAAAGAAAGTTGTATTTCTGTCATTCACCACGAGATTATTATTATCATTGTTTCTCTTGCATCCCTTGTTTCTTTTTTTTTCATCCGCAGGCACTTCCTCCATTCAGCATTACGAACGTAATTATTTATGGGAAAATTCACCAACTCGTTCGATTTAGATTTTTTTTTTCTTGAATTTTTCCTTCGTTAAAAATAAAAATTGATGAGAAATTGAATTTTTTTTTTAATTTCGTGAATAAGCGTCCGTTTGTCGGACCAATAGAGACGCGATCTTTGGTCGAGCTGCAATTCCTCGGAAATCCGTTTGCATCTGTATTGGCTGGGATCAAGGTCCTCGGAGCCAATCACGGCTCGACGTTGAACTCGTGCGGATTTTTCGGCAACTAATCAACCAATCGCGTCTTCGGTTTTCACTGGATTTCAATGGAAACAGATCGAAATGACAGCGGGGACGCTTCATGCAAAATCGCCCGAGGTAAAACAGTTTTATTATGCATCTTTAGTTCCTCAAATACTGTAGATGACAGACTCGTATATCCAAAATATATAAAATGCGCCTCTAGTTCATTACGAAGTTTCCTATCGTTGAGCGTCATCTGTACCGCGTAAACACAGCTATCCCCGGCACGCGGTCATTGTTATTCTTTTGAACCCGAATTTGTTTACGTCAATAATTTTCAAAGGTGGCATCGAAAGTGATAGTGAAAAAAGTAAAAATAAAGAAAAAAAAAATCGGACAAAAAAGAGGGACAGCGAGGATCGCGATCTTGGGATCTTGGAAATAAATAGCAAATGCGAATCTCCGGATTCTCTTCGTAAACTTTATCACCTGTCCATCAACTTTTCTTTCTTTTAGTTCTTTTATATTTATTTCTTCTTCGCATCGTCCCAAGCCCCCGACGCATCGTGCATATTACGTTTTTCGTGTTTTGTTCTACGCTACCGCGATATGTCATGCAGTTACGCCGACGGGTTATCGCCCTACGAAAACAAAGGAGTTTGCGGATCAGAAGAGGTACATAAACAACATATACATATTCCATTTTTTTTTCTTCATTTTTTTCCCTCATTCTTCTTTCTCACTGCGCCTTCATATATTTACTTACCAACTTATCAACCGCGAGCTTTGTTTTTATTCTTTCGAAACATTTTTCCGCGCGCCCATTACGAAAGCTCCTCCATCCCCTCTCCTCAAAAACATGCTAATTTTTTAATTTCGAATCGAAATTCTCAAACTTTTGATATTTCCATTTTCCGAAAGAGCAAAGTTCTCAGTTTTTGATGATTCTCACCCAAATTTTTACTGCCAAATCGATCGAAACTCGTCAAATTTCATGAATCCTGCAAATAATCATTCCAAAATGCGTTTTTTTTCCTCCATTTTGACGTCCGAGTAATTTTTCCTTAAAAACTTTGCTTTTTGGGTTTCTCCGACAATTCCGAACTTTCCAAATCATTCCAGAAATATGACTCGGTGGAAACATTGAGACTAAAGTGCGGCCTACTAGCCGAATGGATCGCATCGGCGAGGCACGTTGTGCTTCATACCGGAGCGGGCATAAGCACCGCCGCCGGGATCCCGGACTTTCGGTACGCACTCGGAATTGCTTGAAAATAATTGAATAAAGAATAAATTAATTTATTATAAAATGATAAGGAATATTAAATAATAAATTAATTTTTTTTCAATTTTTGATGCAGCGGCCTCAACGGCGTCTGGACGTTGGAGCAAAAAGGCTTGAAGCCGGACATGAGCACGTCCTTCGACGAGGCGATACCAACGAAAACTCACATGGCCATAAAAAAACTGATCGATAGTCGTAAGTAGAAAATTCGGGATCTGGGAGACCCAAGAGCGTAATTTCCCAAGTCTGGGGCATTGGGCGTTGCGATTGAGGAATTATCTTGACGGTTTTCGATTTTGCAGACAAAATAAAATTCGTCATAAGCCAAAACATCGACGGCCTGCACTTGAGGTCCGGAGTTTCCAGGAGAAATCTTGCCGAATTGCATGGGAATATGTTTGTGGAACAATGCGACAAATGCGGCAGGTAAAATGGCAATAAATAGTAATATTTCATGACGTTCGAATGATTTTGGTCTCTACGAAATGGCGTGTCTTTCCAGGCAATTTATTCGAAATTTTGCAACGACGAGTGTCGGCAAAAAGTGTCTGGAGACAGTCTGCAGGTCAGAACAAATCGGCGGACGCCCTTGTCGCGGAAGAATGCACGATACGATCCTCGATTGGGAACACAATTTACCCGACAACGATCTCGCTCTCTCCGATCTTCACTCCAGGTTAGTTTAGTTTTTTTTCTCTTTCTATGCTAATAAAAAATGGTGAAATAATAAAAAATGTAAAAACCCGAGAAGGCTGTGCATTCAAAACTCTTAACTTTTACTTTTACCTTGACTTTACTTTTATTTTGGTTTAAATAATAATTCCAGTATCGCCGATTTGAGTATCTGCCTGGGCACGACTCTTCAAATAATTCCGAGCGGCAATTTGCCACTGTACACTAAAAAATATGGTGGACGTTTGGTAATTTGTAATCTGCAAGCAACGAAACACGTAAGAAAATGCAAATTCTTGAATTTCTCCTTAAATAACTCGAATCCAGCTCAAAGTTTGAAACTTCGAGGTCGCCCCGATAAATTGACTGTTTTTTACGTCGACAGGATAAAAAAGCGGATTTGGTAATAAATGGAAACGTGGACGACGTGATGATGAGCGTGATGAAAAATTTAGGGATCGTAATACCGGATTACAAGAGCGACGAGGATCCAACGCGTAACGCGGACATGACATCGTGCGAAATGGACTGGACAATACCAACGAGTTGGGTTAAAGAGATGAAGCTGCTTTACAAAAAAGTGTGCAAGCCAACGAAGCGAAAACGAAAGACATTTATGTACGAAAGAGATCCGATACCATATGGCAAGGAATCAGCAAAAGCGACAAAGAAGCGGCTGCTGGAGGTGAAGACGGAGGTGAAAGGTGAGCCGGAGAATAACTCATTGGATCAAAATTCGTCGTCGACAAATTTTCAACTTCCGAGTGCAGAAATCAATGCGAAAGAGGAAAAAATCGAGGACGATCTGGATGCCGGCTGCGGGGATGAGCCCAGCACGGAAATCCATCGAGAAATAAAAAAAGAATTATTCGACAAGTCCGATTGATTATTGCGAATGAAAAAATAAATAATTACGTTCATTTACGAGCTCCAGACTGTTGTAAGACACTGTGGAAAACGGTAAACGTGGCTTGGCGCGTCTAAAGTACTCTTTTGTGTACATACATGTAAAATAAATACATGTTCCGCGAGGGAAAATAAATTGAGGCACTCCGAAGATGAGAAACAAAACAGGACAAAAAGTTTTGACGAGAGAGCATAGAAAATACAGACGATTTATCACGTTCAAGTTTGCATCGTTGGAATGCAACGAAATTTCTTTTTTTTTTTTGCCAAAGCTCATTATTTATAGTGAGAATTAAATTGCGACAATAAAACAATCGATTTTCGCCTCCAGAGAAATATATCGACTCGAAAAATTAGGATCGAATGATTCGAATTAATTACTTAATTAATTGCCCACAGAGAAAAATTCTCGAAAAATTCTGATGTTCCGAATTAATTGATAATTAATTTATTCGATGAATAATTCGGACTGCGACTTAATTAATTAATTAAATAAACAAAGTATCAATAGGAATTTGTTTTTGTTGCATTCGAAAGTTGCAAACCTGAGCGTGATGATAATTTTGCGTTTTCAGAACTCACGGTCTATTATCAATAAAATTCAAATTTTTTGACGATATCGATGGTAAATGTGTAGGAGTGAAAAAACTATAATATCCTGTAAATTAATGTTATCTCTTGTGAAGAATTAGCGACCCGGGAACGTATCACGGACGTTCGTTAAAAAAAAAAAAAAAAAGCTTAGCTCTGGCCCGAACCGCGGATGAATGGAAAATTCCGCTACGACAAAAGTTCAACATTCATTTGGATCGACTGTTTGAGAAAAAACTTTTTCAAGCTTCTGTGTAATCCCTTCAATTATTTCCAGCCTCCGAGAGACTTAATAATAATAATAATAATCATCATGGTCAGTTTTTACTCGAAGTAAACATCGCATAAAATACAAAAAAAATGTAATCTCCAATTTATTACATTAATTATATTTTATTTGTATTTTTATTTTTACGTCTTAAGAATTAGTCGCAGGTTTTACAACCGGAAACTACTTTGCATCAGAATTTCGAAAGGTCACGTTCGTGCCAAAAATCTACGGAAAATTTGGTCATTTCTCGAGATTTTCGTTCTGTTACGCAAAAAAAAGTTCATGGAACATCTCAATTCTTTTTTTCTCAAAATTCCACATTTTTACAAAAAAAATGGAAGTTCTCGACAAATTTTACTTTTGTTTTTTTTTTTTCAATCTTTCTGCATTTTTTAAATCGAGATCACGATCCAGAATCAATGTGCATGGTGCGGTGGTGATTGCTCGATTAAATGTGAACCGAAAAGTACAGAAACGTGAATGAATGCGAACGATCGAGAAGAATTTCTGTAAAATTCCGATTTTAAGGGCTCTGATTAGCGTTAAGGTAATTTGTGCATTATTCGAATAATTGTTGCGAGCAATAGAAAGTGTAACATGGAGAATGCAATCCTGTCAGCCATACATAATTTCGTGATTTTGCTCCTAAAAATGAAGAAACTATTGCAAACGTTTTTTTCTCCCGAAAAAATATAAATTTAATGGGCGGTGGTGTCGTTTTGTACGAAACGCAGAAAAAAATATTGAAAGTGGAAAAATTATTTTTGTTGCTCTTAATAACGATAGCCAGGCCTGCTCTGGATCGAACAAACTCAAAACGTATCAAAATCAGTTGGAAACGTAATAATTTCGCTAAATTATTACCGTTTATCTTGTAGACGCAATCACATCGAGGATTTATCGAAATAAATCATTACTACAATGATAATAAGAATAATCAAATAATAATAATGATAATATTAATAATAGGAATAATAATGAACGTCAAGAATTCATAGTTGATACGTGTTCTCATTGTACATTATTACTATAATGTAATTTTCAGATTCAAATGGATTAATTTTGCAAAACTATCTGAAAATAAACGCAACCCTCGAAATTCATCGGTATAGATCTAATGCAATCTTTTAATAAATAATGTACGAAAATTCGAAATTCAGTGGCAGAGTTTTGGAGTATTTTTTAATTCTCCTTTTCCTTTTCCTTTTTCCATTATTTATTCATCGGGTTTTGGTTATCGACGATTTATTTAATTCTAGGATTACACTCTTGGGTCTGAGCGACCCAAAAAATTATATTTGAGGCGGTAATTCGAAAATTTTTAAATTCAAAGCGTGCAGGGCAAAGGCGGTCGGCGAATGAAAAATGAGAAGAAATTTATTTCGTGTTTTCTTAAACCATTTTATTCGGCGAGATATACAATTTACTTGAGAGGAATAAAACGCGAAGAGTGAGTGGCACCGATACCTGGCCTACCGTGTTTGACGGGTTTGTAGGTGACGGAAAATTCGCCAAGATAATGGCCAATCATTTCGGGTTTGATTTCCACTTGGTTGAAAGTTTTGCCATTGTAAACGCCGACGATGGAGCCAACCATTTCTGGAACGATGATCATGTTGCGGAGATGAGTCTTGACGATCTCTGGCTTTTCATTTGGTGGCGCTTCTTTTTTGGCTTTGCGCAATTTCTTTACAAGAGCCATCGGCTTGCGCTTGAGTCCGTGAGAGAAACGCCTGCGCGCACGAGCGTGCATTAGTTCCATCAGTTGTTCGCTGTAAAAAAAAGCAAACTACTTAGAAAAAAGTTCTTCACAGCCCGATTCTAGTATTAAACGTTGTATAGCCGATAACACCAAAACGGTGGAAGATAGGGCAAAAGTTAATAGGACTAAATTTGTAGAGGATGGAATTTCCTACGAAAAAGGTCCTGAGAACTTTTCTCTATCTCCAGTAATATGACTTTGAGAGGGAAAAATGTTTGTCAAGGTCATTGCTCGGGGTCAATATTAAACAAAAATATGTATTTTTCTTCTTGGATCATGGCCTAACTTGTTGGAAATTCGATTCTCTACGAAATTGGTCCTGAGCACTTTTGCCCTATCTCCGACTGTTTGGACAGTACGAGCGAGAATAGAACGGATACTTTTTTACAACTGCTTATCAACTCGAAGAAAGTTTGAAAAACGTTGCTAAAATTTTGAACGTCAGAATAGGGTATGAAACTAGAGAATTTTATTTTCCAAAGGATGTAAATGAAACTTTCGATGAGTTGAGAATGCCGGAATATTTTTTGGGGCGCTCCGATGCCAAAAATTAAAGGTTAAGTTGACGTAAACGAAATTTTAAAACTTACTGGGACATGTCCAAGAGCTGGTCCAAGTCGACACCTCGGAAGGTGAACTTCCTGAAGGTCCTCTTCTTCTTGAGAGTTTCGTCAACCTGTAAAAAATTCCAAAGATAAAACAAAACAATTCTGTCAACAGATTTGGAGGTTCAAATGGAAATTTCGTAGGAAGAAAAAACGGGCGTCTTGGAGGAGAAATAATAAAATTTCCGTGTAGAAAAATATCGCTGAAGAGTTGATTGACACGCGACAGCATTCCTGCAGATCGGATTCGAAAGATTTCGGCGGATTTTATTTTCATTTATGTTGAGCATACCTCGGCCATGTTTGCGCTTGTTTCGGTGAACACGGTAAAAGAATTCAACCACGGACGTGCCCACAGTCATGAAAACTAAAGAAGCAAGAATGGCAAACTGCGGTTGGAAATGTGATTCCCCAATAACGGCGTGTTCGCAAT
The DNA here is from genome assembly GCA_030522525.1 of Campopleginae sp. 14b. Classification (NCBI taxonomy): domain Eukaryota; kingdom Metazoa; phylum Arthropoda; class Insecta; order Hymenoptera; family Ichneumonidae; species Campopleginae sp. 14b. The sequence continues at coordinate 27,472 of JAPYYS010000929.1, forward strand.
AGCTCGGTCGGTAGTTCCGGGCTTCGCTGTGTTGGGTCGGTCTGTAGTGAGTGCGAGGGAGATGGGAAGAACGGTAAAACGTTCATAAAAACACAACTTTAGAATTTAGCCGACAGATAGCGTCCGGAATAAGTTTGCAGCGCCATCAGCCGTACATTCGCTCAACTAAATTACGAAATTCACTTCAGAAAATACAGCTGTCATTTTTCTCCAGTACGAAAAAAAACAACATATATACTTTATGAACTTACGTGTCCCTGTTATTGGGCTTATCTGTCAATTGCACTCGCGTATTATATTTTAATTGTGTTTCTGAAACAATAGATCTGATCGATCTGTAACGAAACAAAATGACTTACGTATCGGGAGGTGAGCGACAAATATTCTGCTGTTGATGATTTTATTATTTCTCGCGTTACGACAACAGACTATCGCTTGACAATTCGCTATTTCGTCGTCTAGGAATCCTAGTACACCATTTTTTCGACGCATAACAGTTTCTGTTCGAGAAAAATATGAATATTAATAAAATCGATCTGTGTTCACAGATGGAAGTCTCGTTGCAAAGTCGCCCTGGAGTCTGGGCTCCTTGTTTGGATTCTTCTTCGGATTTTTCCATGGAATTGGAGCATTGTGAGTTCTTTTTTCATCTTTGGTAGTTCGCACCAGGAGTTTTGAGCGTTGTGAATAATGTATAATATTCTGCAGCTTCAATACTCTAGTCCGGCCTAAAACCAACAAGTACGGGGACCGATATACCAGAGACTACAGACCAGGCTCGGGGTATGAGTACAAATAGAAAAAACAATAATTTATCGATACTCGTTCATTAGAAAGTTAAATTTTTTAAATGAAATTTAAAAATTGTAAAATTAAATTAAATTTAATTGTAATTTAATAATAGAATTTCCTGAAAAATGAGATAATCCTTTGACACAATGATTTATGTGGGCTTTTATCTGTTGCCAGAGCACCTCGTCCACCATCGCGTCGAATGGGTGGATTGAATCTGGGACCTAGTGTCTCCGTACCCGGAGGCTGTAGCAGTTGTGCCCGTAGATAAACGGACATGAGCCAGCCAGAAAAAGGATTTTCCATTTTTTTTAAATCGGGGAAGCGGGATTGACGTTTATCCCCATAATTTAAAAATAAATAAAAAACTAAAACTCTAATTTCGGAGTGGAGAGGAAAATAAGTTGAGAGATCGAGTCGATCGTAAAAATGGATTTTTACGCGAATAATTTTCGACTGAAATATTTTCCAAAAAAATGTAAAAGTTGACGTTTATTTGAGATTTATGGGCGAATGGAAAGGAAAAAAGTGAAATTCGCTGCTTTTTCAAATTTATTAGTAAGTAAGATGCGACATATAAATTTAAATATAAATGAAAGATTCGATGAGATTTTCAATTGATTATGGTGACGAGTCCAGCAGCGACGGTGACACCGGAAACGCGTAGCATGACTCTGCCCAATTGTTCAATGTCTCTGTACAATTCCAAGGGAACAGGCCGTTGAGTTTGGACTTGGATGATGGCGCTGCAATTTTTGGGTAAACAACGTGGTTTTTTTTTAATAATTTCGCCACTGCTTTTGTGCAGTTGGGCGATTAGTTTGGTGATGGTCGCTGGTTCGACCAGCGATTGTTGATGCAGAACGACGGGCAATCCTTTTATCACCGGCACCGTCGCCGAGAAGATAACAACGTGCGCTTGGAAACACGTTGTAACAGGGACCGGATACGAAATGCTGCATATCACGTCGCCCACCGCCACGTTCTGTTGCTCAATTCCAGCGATTGTCAGAGACACGTGATCTCCCGCAAATCCGCTACTCGTCGCTGTCTCGTCCGACAATATTCCTGCTCGAGTTAAAAAAAAAATCAAAATTACAAAAAAACGCGAAAAAAAAAACAAATTTCACGTTCTTCGTTCGGTACTCAGAATTTATTGAAATAACATAAAAAATTAAATGAAATGAATCAATAAAAAATATTGGAAAAATAAAAAAAATAAATAAAAAAAAAAATTAAAGAAATTGTATGGAAAATAGAAAAATCATATGAATAATAAAAAAATAATATAAAAAATAGAAGAATTATATGAAAAATACGAAAATAATATAAAAATAATAATGCGTTTGTTTTATAAATACGAACCTTTGACAACGGCGGTCTGGTTAGGCGGCAGCAACAAAATTTTGTCTCCAACGGCGACCATTCCCGTCTCGATGTGACCGGAAACACAGAAGCCTGATCCTGTCCCCTTGAATATGTCGTTTACCGAAAAACGAAAAGGTTTGCTAATGGGGCGTTCAGGACATTTGAAATTGTCGATGACACTGAGTAACGTTGGTCCGTTGTACCTGGAAACACATCGCCACATGTAAAATCGCGAGTTTTTGTCAAGATCTGCTTCTAGCCTCGTTGGAAATATGAAAAAAATTGAAAAATAAAAAATTTTCTATCCTACCAACTCGACAAACGCTCGGCCGTTGGTTTTGCAATGAGATTCTCCCCAGATAATCCACTACAAGGGACAAAAGTCACAGTTTCTTTGAAACCCGCTTGCTTCAAAAATGAACTCAACTTTTCGACTATTTCGTCGAATCTTTCCTTGGACCAATCGACCGTGTCGAGTTTATTCACGACCACGGCCAGCTGGGAAACACCTGGAGGGCCAAGAATTGTTATTTATCGTCAAAATTCCTTTCTCGATGAAGAAAAAAAAAAAAAAAAATTTTAAATAAAAAAAAACGTATTTTTGGAAATTTTGAAAAATCAGTGTTTTGGGAACGAAACCTCAACGTACCGAGAGAACGAAGCAGTAAAGCATGTTCTCGCGTTTGTCCTCCGCTGTCGAAACCCGACTCGAATTCTCCTCTCGTAGCATCAACGACCAAAAGTGCAACGTCCGCCTGAGTCGCGCCCATGATCATGTTCGGTATAAAGTCTCGATGTCCCGGTGCATCGAGAAGGGCCACGGATTTCGTTTCCGTTTCGAATTTTGAATATCCAACGTCCATTGTGATGCCTCTCTCTCTGTAATCACGGAATTCCAGGAGAAAGTTCATGGCAGAAGCTCTCGTTTTGTAAATTTGAAAAAATTTTCGAAATTTCATGATGAGTGAATTTTGATTTAGTATTTTTTTGTAGTTTCACGATTTATAACTATGAATGGATGATGGAGAAAGAAAAAATGAGAAACTTGCCTCTCCTCGCCAGTTTCGTCGAGGACCCAAGCGTAAGCGAACGATTGTTTGCCAATTTTTTTGCTCTCTCGTTGATACTTGTGCATGAGTTTGGAGGGGACGTATCCAAGGTCACAAAGAAGTCTGCCGAGTAGAGTGCTTTTGCCAGCGTCAACATGACCGACGACAACAAGATGCAGTTGTTCTTTCGAGTGTCCGCGTTTGTCTTTGTAAATGGCATTGACGTCGCGTTTGTCTTCGACGTTTTTGCGGCTTTCGATTTCCGGTGTAGCTCGACCGGAAATGGGTGATTGGCAACGAGGAGTATTGGACTTTGAAGCTGGCCATTTTTTCGACAAAACTTCGTCCTTCCTTCTCGGATCCGGTGAGCCTCTGTCCGATGCTGGACTCTGGACTCGCGGAGTGCTCAATAAATCCGAGCTGTCGAAATTTTTCACCTCGAACCCTTTGACGACCGTACGAGTCGCCGCTGGCGTGATTTTTATCGTCGTCGTTGTCGCAGGTGACAACTTACTCGGAGTTTTCAAACTCTGCTTAATACCTATATTTATATTTTCAATCATTCGACCTGGGCCAATCATACGCGATAGAAAATTTTTATTTCTAAACGTTAATTAATCGTAATTAGTTAAAAACAATTGGATAATTCGATGAATAATATATAATGAAATAATAAAAATAATAAATAAATAAAATAATAGTAATGAGAAAAATAAAAAAATAAAATTAAGAAAATATTGAAAATAATAAAGATAAAAATGGGTAATAAATAAAATAATAATAATGAAAATTGTGTAATGTTGGGGGAAATGATTTATAAATAATTAAAATTCTATTGCGGGACGAAAGTCGGTGGAAGACGAGCACGAAGTGTCAAGATGTTGTATTTGTGAGAGAATCCTTGGGAAGGAGAGTGATCATCGTCTTCGCAAATGCGTGAGAATCAAGCAATCCGGGGACGGAGTGGTAAAGTCGAAACGTTTGATTTTATCGTTGATTATCGATTTTTCTTTCATAACGTAAGGTTTACGATATTTCCAACGTTTGCAAAGCATCTGGCCAAAGGAGGACGCCATTTTGTGGGAATATTCGAGTTTTATGTTGTGCAAATAGCTCAAATTAAATTGACAGCCTTCGTTCGGTACACTGTATTCCGTAGTGACGTGAATTTTCCATTCCTCGTGATCGATTATCGGCGAGGTCGATGTAAAAGGAATTTCGCTTGCCCCTCGGGCTTCAGACTTTTTTTCTTCTTTCGCTGATGATTTTTCTTGCGATTTCGATTGACTCGTACGCAAAGCAGTCGTCAAATCGATCGTCCAATTATTTTCCATCGCGCTTTTGTTAATATTCATTTTTTCTACTTTGGAGCTCAAATTTTCTTGGATATTTTTTGCGATCGGCGTCTCATCTCTTGGCTGTGACGTTTCGAGGGATTGGCGAGGATCGAAAAAGCAAAAACTCGGCGGAGCTGGAGTTTCCTCGTTTCCGCGACCTCTCGACAACTTCGGAATAACGAAATTTGTCTTCGGCGATGGCGACGAGCCTTTGCCGAATAAATTCGTTCTCACGTCCCCGCTGTTCGATTTTTCTAAATGATGAGCCGTCAAATCGGCCAACGTCCCAAATGCTCCTTTCTTTTTACCCTCGTCACCTGTCGCGCTCATTGCTTTAGCGTGATTCGTCATCAAATCCGTCAAGGAACCGTTACTCTTGGGATTCTTCGACAAAGGACTCGAGCTCGCTTGACTTTCTCTTTTTGCACCGAAAGTAAATTTTGGGGTGGCGAATATTCGCCTGCTAGAACTACGTGGAGTATTCTCTGAGAAACCTTACCTTAGCCGGCCAAATCGTAAAATTCCGGTACAGCACATGAAAAACAATAAATTACATTTCCCAAGTTAATTATCCGGAAATTAAACATTTTCTATTTTTTCTACTTTTTTTTCAATATTTTTTTTATTTTTTTTTATTCATTTATTTCTCAGCAACTTCATTCTTCCCTCGTATCATATTTCACTATTTGTCTGAACAATAGAAAATATTTTCTCAATTTTTTCTACTTTTTTTAAAAATTATTTTGTTATTTTCATTTATTATTGATCAATATAACTCTCCTCTGGAATCATATATAATTATGTATTTGAACAATATATACCTGCCTGTGGGTCCAAGCGTTCTTTGGCCGGGGTCGTCTCTAGAATCATGATAAAAAAATATCATCAGTCGGAAAATGAATAGTCGAGCGGATAGTAAAATCTGAGAATTTTGACGCACCGATGGAAGATTTTGGAGAAGTTTCATTTAAGATGGCGTTCAATACCGCTTCGGCGTCGAAATTGTGTGAAATTATTTTTTCGATGAGAATGTCCTCCGGCACTGTTTCTCCGACGACGTTTCTTACAGTCTCCATGCAAACCCTCAATTTGCTATTTTCTTTTTCCGACAACGCAGCTCTCTCCGCTTTGTTCTGATCAACCGCTTGCTCTTTTGGTTCCAGGCCATCGTTGCTCTTGGCTATTGATGGCTCAACCAAAAAGGAACTGATGTTCTGTTGCTTGTTACGGTCAAACAGAAATTCCTCAGCTTTTGGCCATGAAAAAAAATTATTGTTTATTGCGTGAGGTTAATTCTATTCGTTTCAGTCACGAAAAATGGAAAAAAAAAGTTGTAGAGCGTGAAAGATTTTCTGCAGGATGTGAATTTTGCGGTTGGGTCGCGATTAGAAAGGTTTTTCGGACACAAAACTTTTTTTGAGGATTTTACAATTTTTTTTGCTATTTTTCATCCTTTTTATATGGAAATTTTTTTTTTCAACCAAATTACTGCAACTTTTTGGATGAACGAGTTTTCGTAATCAATGGATTCGTTACCTTCTGGTGAGACGTTGTAATCATCGTCGACGGAGTGTCCATACACGTCGTCATAACCATCGTACTCTGTACGAAATGACAAATTTTATCAGAGATTCTGTTTCAATTGCACGCTCGAGATCGAGAATGAGAAAAAGTATGAGAAAAAATGTTAACCAATGGACCCACCATCAGAATACTTCATAGAACGAACATCCCTGTGTCGAGACATGATTTCTTTTTATTCATCCACGTATTAATAAAACAAATATTTTATAAAATTTTCATAGTGCAGTAATTCGGTGACTTCGCACCCAGCCAATGAATCCAGACGTAGGATAGAGAGTACAGTTGTTACGGCGGCTCTGAGGACAAACTTTTTGTGACTCGAACTGCCGCTTGGCAGCGTGGCGGTCGCGGCAAACAGCATTCTCTCTCTTTCTCATATTGCAGAGCGGAAACGCTTTGGAACTGAGCGCACAGGGCCGAGTGTTCGAACCCCAAGCGGAACCCTAGGAGGGAGACGGAAAGACGGAAGAAAAAAGACTAATCACGGAGAGTTGATCATCGAGTCGGGATGGCATGGACGAGGATGATAACTTTATCAGCGAGTACGTTCGTAGACGAATTGACGTAGCGTCTATTTCCTTTCTCGGCGAATAAGATAGTTGGTGTACGTGTCGGGAATCATGTCAATAACTGATTTTGCGTCACGTTCTCGATCGCGTCAACGAGTCCAAATATTCGAAAAACAAAAGTAAAAAAGGAAAAAAACAAGGATTTGTCCAAAAAATGGTGGTTAACCATGAAAGTGCTTGGCGAATCGGCTCGGCTGTGGCGTACGGTGCGGCCTCGTTGCTCATAACAATCGTCAACAAAACGGTCTTAACGAGCTACAATTTTCCATCGTTCCAAGTCTTGGGGATAGGCCAGATGCTGGCGACTATAGCGATTCTTTACACAGCCAAAAAGTTGCGTTTCATAGACTTCCCGAGTCTGGAGGCATCGACTTTTAGCAAAATCTTGCCGCTGCCGATAATCTACATAGGGAACATGATATTCGGATTGGGCGGGACCAAACAATTGAGTCTTCCGATGTTTACCGCCCTCAGAAGATTCAGCATCCTGATGACCATGGCCGCAGAATTTTTCATACTCCGAGTAAAGGCCAAAACGTCGATTCAACTTAGCGTTTACACAATGGTGCTCGGAGCAGTTTTGGCCGCGTCAGACGACTTGGCCTTCAATCTCCAGGGCTACGTCTTTATTTTCCTGAGCGACGTTTTCACCGCGGCAAACGGCGTTTGCATGAAGCAAAAGCTCAACTCTAAGGAGCTGGGAAAGTACGGCCTCATATATTACAACTCGCTCTTCATGATCGCGCCTGCGCTGTTCCTTGCCTGGTACACCGACGACATTCACAAAGCCAGCCAATTTCCTCATTGGACGAATTTCGTCTTTATCCTTCAGTTTGCTCTTTCCTGCGTCATGGGCTTTGTTCTCTCGTACAGCGTCATACTCTGTACGCTGCACAATTCCGCTCTCACGACGACGATCATAGGATGTCTGAAGAACCTGTGCGTAACTTACTTGGGGATGGTGGTGGGCGGAGATTATTTGTTCTCGTGGTTAAACTTTGGCGGACTGAATCTCAGCGTCTTGGGGAGTTTGGTCTATACGTGGGTAACTTTCAAGAGAAAAGAAGCCCCGCAACCAAAATACACGCCGTTGAGAGAGCCCAATCCGGACAAGATTCAAATTGTTTGATGAGAGGAACGAGAGCAGCTTGCGAGTCACGTGGCATATGTAAATACGTTTTATGTAATCATTTTTCGTGGAAAATTTTGGTCGCCGTTGAGCAACTCTTCTGTATACACGGTTGATGGAGATTTCCTGTATATAGAGCGAGAGAGAGAGAGAGAGAGAGAGAGAGAGAGAGAGAGAGAGAGAGAGAGAGAGAGAGCGTGTGTGTGATGGAAAATTACGACTGTGCCATTTATGGGCCCGATAAGAGCTCGAAATAGCTCGATTGGAGAGGCAAATGTTGGTGGAGTAGGTGCGTGCGTCGTTGGTACCAAAAAAAAAACACAAAACTGATGATAAAAAATGAAAAAATTGTTTGAGGGAGGGATAGAAACGTATTGCGTAGCGTTAGATACCAAAGTTGAGTTTTTATACCCAGGAATCCTCGGAAAACTATGTGGCACTGTGATCATTGGGATGCGACTCGTAATATTTGAGCCAAATAATTATTAACTATTATTATTTTCATTGTATATAAAAAATAGGTAATAAATATGAGAATGAAATGTACATAGGTTGTACGAGGATGAATAAAAAAAAACCAAGTTAAAAGTTTGCTCATTGTACGTGGTTTGCGGGGCGCGACTATGCGAATGATTTATCCTGCAACGAGTGAATTATTTTTTCAGGAAAAATAGGCTCTCGAAGGTTCACGAGCGATGCCTTCGTTCGAGACTTTAACGAGAATCATGTACAATTGTCGAAATTTCAACGCGTCGTTCTCGGGGCAGGCGCCGCTGCTGTATCCCTCGCAAATCCTTTTCGCGGTGACATGATTGCCTGCCTCGGTGAGACGACCGGAGAAAAGGCGCTTGCTCTTTGCCTCGCGCAACTTCGATCGTCCTCCGAGGGACGAGACATTCTCGAGGAGAAACCGCGAATAAACACCAAGAGCATTTGTCTGGAGCGATTGGCCGAGCTGCCGGAAGGCACGCTCGGCAAAACTTATCACAACTTCCTGCGAGTCAACGTGAGCGGATTATCTTTTTACTTTTTAATGACAAACCTCTCAGCCTCGATAATGCGGAATTTTTATTATTCTAGAAAGTCACACCGGACTCGAGGGACCACGTCAAATTTGTCGACGACATTGAACTGGCGTACGTGATGCAGCGATACCGAGAAGTCCACGACATTTTCCACGCTGTTCTTTTGATGCCAACGACGATGCTTGGCGAAGTGACGGTCAAGTGGATCGAGGCTTTGCAAACGAAGCTCCCAATGTGCCTGAGTGGAGCAATCTTCGGAGCAGTCAGACTCCGTCCGAGGTAAATTTATATTTTTCCATTTTTTCCCCCACCCGATTATTTTTTTCTTCACTTATCTTTCTCCTTATCAGGCAAAGACAATTGTACACGAAACATCATCTTCCCTGGGCCCTGGAGACTGGCAAGTCCGCCAGTTTTCTGCTCGGCATCTACTTCGAGAAAAGATGGGAGCAGAGCCTCCAGGATTTCCATCGAGAAACCAACATCGTTCCCCTCGCTGCCCAAAATTCAATGAACCAAAGTCCCGCCGATTGATCCAATCTCGAGAATCGATTTCGTCGCCTAGTCAAGCTCCTAAGAGCTTTCGGTTTTTCCACATTTTTCTCCACACTCCAGAACAAACATTACACGGTATAACAATTTTGTTTTATTGATTATAACACTGGAAATATTAAGAATATAATTTGTAATGAAATACGATAATACGAATTACTTTGTCCGAGTAATACGCGGTAAGGTAAATGTAGAACTACGATTCGTCTTTGGTTCCCCTTGCCACTGCTCTTTTGCAACATTCTCTTTTTAAAAATGGGATAATGCTACTTTGATGCTTGAGGATGAAGGTGTACAAATATATCACTTGGAATAATAATATTTATCTCTCCGTAGACAAACATGGGTCTGGGGGGGGGGGGGGGGGGCCTGTTATTTTTAAACTGTGTGTTGGGGCTCGTTAAAAAAAAATAAAACGTTAAAGGGGGGTTTTTTTTTGTTTAAAAGAAAACCGCGAAAGGAAAAACAGCAGACCCATGTGTGTCTAGGGAGGGTTAAAACATCGAAATCGTCGTTTTTTATCCGCGATTCGAGGTCGAAACTTTGTTTTCTCGACTCTCCGGCCCTTGAGGCTTTTGTTGATCGGTTTTTTTCCCCCGTTTTTTGGTATTTCTTCGACGAATATTCGATACGAATATGTACATGGAACAAAAGTTGACAATAGTCGTTGAATTTATTGTTTTGTCCTCGTCGGAGAGCAGTTTCACCCAAGCAATTGAGAATGTGATAACAAACGCACAAATATGTCATAGAATAATATGCACCGCCGTTGCCTCAACTACGTCGAGAACGTCCGAGGCGTGAGTTTCCACCGAAAAGCTCGAATCGTTAGCCCAAAGGGAGGGAGACGAAAAATCGTGGAGATATTTAGCAAAAAGGATGTTTCGGTTGATCGAACTTTTTGGGGAAAAGCCACACAGGAACATTTCCAACTATAGCGCCAATATATAATAACATTTCCGAAAAATTGATTGTCACTTTTGGATTATTGATAAATCAGAACCCTTCGCATTTCCATCGCAAAAGCCGCAAATACGCGATGCTAATTTCCTTCAAAGGAATACCATCGTTTCATTTTTCTCTTTATTCTCTTACTCTTCGTATTTCCGCTGCCAGCATGTGGCACACTGAAAACCTTCCAGCCAGTCCAAGAAATATAGATATATCCACACATTCCAAGATACTTATTTTAAAAGAGATTTAATTTCGTTATTTTCTTGGTTTTTCGTTCACGCACCCACGTATCCCGTCACAATTCGCAAAAATTGCGTTTTTTTTCGTTTTATTCTTTCATACTTTCCTTACGATCAGATTGCACTTTTTAAATATGATAAAATGTTTTATCCCAATATACATATATGTATATTCTTATGTATATATATATATATATATTTGTTTTGTTTTTATTCCGACAAAATAGTCTTTCCTGGCACACGATATTTTTGCTTCCTTCGTAGTATACATAGAGATATTTGAAAAGTAACGTGCGCGAGCCCATCCAACTCGTAAACTCGATTTCTCGATAATCCGAAAAAATGTGTGTGTGTGTTTTTTTTTTTTTTTTTCAGAAATTGAGAGACGAGGCTCCCGTCGAGTTGAGAGCGTCGCACCGTCGTCCTTTACCAAGTATCGTTAGACAGATAATTTACAGAGGATCGCTTAGTCTATGAAAAATGAGAGGGGCGACCACGTTATGGTTAATAACGTTTGTTTGCCTCGTGCAATCGATAATGCCATATGTATATTTGTTTGTTTTTCCGTAACCTCGAGGGATGAATGCGAAATAGAGGAATTGGTAAAAATGATATATTTTATAGAAGAGGATGATATGACGATGAGTTTTTGCTTGGAGGCGATGCATTTTTTGGACGAAAATCGGAGCGAACGGTCCAGGCTCATATTTTTGTTTATTCAGTTCGCTCGTTCGTTCAAAATATTTGGCTTCGCTGTGAGCGTTTTAATAATAATAGAATATTCTTAACTTACGAAAGATTGACTCGATCTCTTTTCTCGTTTCGTTCGCGACGTATATTGACTGGATTCCACGTAAAGCCTCGTTCTTTTTTCGTCGAACAACGAAAAAGCCTTTTTTCTTTGTCGAGGGTCAACTTTTTGATACTCGTACACATACATACAGACACGCTTACAGAATGAAGGTAAACCTAGTTGAGCACAAGTTTTGTGGCCGGAGGACGATGCCCCTGCCTCCCCGTTTTCGAGGCTTTTGGCTCGGACGATTTGGCTCACCGAATTTGAGAAATGCAACGGCATGTCTCGCGGCCGAACTAAACGAGCCTCGCTCCAACGAGATGCACATTTTTATTTCTTTTTTTTTTTTTTTTTTTTCTTTAACGTGGAAAATTATAATTTTAGTTTATAATTCGCGGTAAATAATTTTCTTCTCATTCGTCACTCACGTCCGTTCTTCGCGAATATACAGGATGCTCCGTAGCTGATTGTAATCGTTTAATCTCCTTGGTCCACGCGGTCGTTGCTCCCGCGATTGTTTATCGAGAATGAGAGTATCAGTCGAAGCCCAATCTCTTGAGAAATAAATGAATCTCGTCGAAGCTGGGTCTCTCTTCGGCTCGTTTGCTCCAGCATTTGGTCATCATGCGATAAAGATCTCGGGAGCAAAATGTTGGCTGCTGGAGTACTCGAGGCTGGTTCTTAGCTTCGATCGGTCCTCCGGCAACACTCACCACTCCCCCGCTTTGCTGCTGATACCATTTTCCACAATTTTCCAAAACCTGCTCGGAGGTCATGTCCGAAAATGGCAATTCCTCACAGTGGGTCATTATTTCCCAGACGGTAGTCGCGTACGACCAGACATCGGCTTGGCAGCTCCGTTTTCCCTGAACCAGCAAAATATATTTCTTAATAATAATAAAAAATAATAATAAAATATACAATTTAATATTGAATTCTTTTTTTAAAAATAATAATAATAATAATTAAATAATATTCAATCAATATTAATATTAATAATAATTATAAATAATATTAATAATTGGGTGCTGGTAAAAATGAGAACTCACGAGCAAAACAGCTTCCCAGGCCATCCAACGGAGTGGAATTTTGGCGTAGCACTCGTTTACGTAATATTCATTCTCGTACTTGCTGCAGTACATCGCATGATCCGAGACTTTGATCACGAGATTTTTATTGACGATGCAATTCCTAAAAAAAAAAAAGAAAAGAAAATAATAATAATAATAATAATCCTGGAGATTATCGATCGGGCGAAAAGCTTGAGAGAGCTCGACTGAATTTTTCTACTTACCTCGCGGCGACGTCGCAGTGAGGAACCTTCAGTCCCTCGAGGTACTTCATTCCCGAGGCTATCTGTGTCGCAAAGTTCAAGAGACAGCCGTAACTCAATCTTGTATCGTTGTTCGATTTTTCGTGCTCTTTTACGAAACTGGGCAGGTCACCGAGCTCCCCGTATTCGAAGACCGCGCCGAATGGCTCCTCCTCGACCAACGCGATTATCCGGGCTATATTTATGTCGCGAATCTCCGCCAACGCGTACATATCCTTCATAAAGACTTTTCTGATTCCGACAGAAAATTAACCCACAATATTAAATTATATTATTCTATATTAAACATATATTAATCGATTATTATTCAATATATGAAATATATTTTATTATAATAAAATGAAATTAAAATTAATAAATAAAAAAAAATGAAAAAAAAAAAAATAAAAATTACTTCAACGAATCGGTGACACCGCGCCAGAGAGACCGAACGATGACGACTTGACGATTCCTCGTTGTACCGAGATCAGGACTCTGTATTCCTTTCGCTTCGCAGAGATGTACCTGAAGATAGTTAATCGTCAAGTTGGAGTGGATGCTCGATATAATTGTGGGACTACGAGATACTCACAAATCCGAAACTTCCTTCTCCAATTTTGTCGAGAATTCGTAACCTGTGCCTCGAGATCTCTTGAACTTTGTACGAATTTGGTGCCTCCGCGAGATGAGCGCACTCGTCGATGTGCAACGACGTAAAGAGGCTCGATCCGGCGTGCTGTTCTCTCCTTTTTATCTGCTCACAGAAAAATCATCGTCGAGCGGTTCATTAAAAAAAAAAAAAATGGGAAAAAATTCAGCAAGCGAAGGTTAATCGAAAAAATTAGTCGGTTTTTTTTTACCGTTAGAATGTCCGTGGCTGCGTAATATCCCTCGTGAACTTTCGTGCCCGATTTCGTGGTCTGGCTGGTCGAACCGCGCCTCTTGATAGGAAAGGGCGTTTGGACTATTCTCTCGGAAAGTCTGTCATCCTGGAGATTACCTTCGCTCGAAAAGCCCGTTACGTCTGAATCGGGGGAGACGTGTAAAAATTGTTAAATTAATTTTAATTTTAATTTTTAATAACAATTCTCATTTCAATTTTTAATAATAATTGTAATTTCATTAAAAATCGTGCCCCGAGGCAAAAGCAGCAAGTGCGAGCTTATTATTCGTTATTATCTCGAGGGAAAGACTCACCGGAGTAGTCGGATCTTTTGCCGGCGTTGTGTTGCTCGTAAGCCAAGTTTTCTTCAGAAAAAAGTTTGTAAGTTTTTTCATAAACGCTGCAGTGTTCGTACTCGTTGCCGGAATTATTTCCGAGGCTTCCGATGGTCGCGCAGTCGCCGGACGACGACGACGGGCATTTACTCTTGATGGAAGGTCGTGGCAAGGACGAAACAGCGTGGCCACCGTTGGCCAATGCTTTCGGGTTGGAAAGTCGAATATCCTTCATGTTGATCGTGATCCCAGGGGCTGGGGAACCGCACAAAAGGGCCGTGTGCTTTTGCAACAGCGCGACTTTGTTGCGGCCCCGCAACTTTACAAGGAAAAATGTACAAGCGAGCGAAAGGGCGAGAACCATCAACGCCCCGCTCACCAAACCGATGTACGTCTGAGAATTATTAACGGGAAACGCGTCGGGCGTGACATTCGGATTTATTTCGTACGAGGTCTCGTTGCTGCTGGCGCCTCGTCTCTCCTCGTCCAAACTCGCGTCCACCGCCGTCTCGTTCCCCCCGTTGTACGACACAACCGCAACTTCTATTTCCGCTCTCGGCTCTGTCGATATATTTCCAGTTGATATTCCCACTGCATTTTCAGAGGCAACACAATTTTGACCTTCCAAGTTCGACCTTTGAATTTTTCATTAAAATACTACGAGCCTCGAGTCCGCAACGTCCAAATGCAACGAAAAATTCGCATCGGACCGAAAAAATACAATTTATATTTTATAAAATCTCAAACAAGAATAATCGTTTTCAAGATATTTGGGTCAAAGAAATTTTGGTTTTTGATTTTTAAAATCAAACCAAAAATGACATTTCTATAAATTTATTCAAAATTAATTTATTCTCATTCATTCAAAATTTATTTTTTAAAAACGAATTTTTGATTTGTATTTTTTTTAATGAATTTTCATTTTATTTTTATTTTTGACAAAAATATATTTTTTCGGGCGCTTTGATCGTTGCCAACTGGAAGGTCCAAAATTACTGAGGATTTAAAAAAAAAATGGCATTTGTTACCGCTTCGATAAGTGATTTCGCTTATGAGGAGCCATTTGGAGCGTGGCACGAGTTCGAGTTTGAGGAATCGTCCGGTGCGGGAATGCAAGTCGATGGGGAGAACGGCGATGCTGGTTCTGATGGAACCGATGAATTCGGTTTTTTCCTCATTGGGTTCGTACGTTTTGCCATCGAGGGAGAACCATGTCCGTATCCTTGAGAACGGTTCGACCCCTTTGTCCGGAGCATTTGCCACGTGCATCGTGCAATTTTCAAACTGCCGGAGGCCGGAAAACTCGAAAATAATCTCGACCTGATTCAAGTCGGTCCAACCGACCCAATTGGTCGAGCTCGACGATTCGAACCTGTACGGATCCTCACCGATCACTCCGTCCGTTAACTGGCCCAAGCCTCCCGTAAGGTATTCACCCTCCTCGATACCGTCGTAAGAATAATCCTCGGCGTTCGCTCCTTCTGGCCCGAACACTTGACCCTTCGGCGCTCTGTATCTCCTTATTCCTTCTGCATTTTTTTTATTGAAAAATATTTTTTATTGATCTTTTTCAATTCAATTAATTTTTATGATTTTTAAATATTTTATAATTGTTTAAATTTTTAATCAATTGAAAAATCAATTGAATTCATTTATTAATGGAACGAAGAAAATTCCTCAATGATTTTCAATGGAATATATTTTTAATTGTTAATCGTCTTCGATGTACTCACGATCCCAGACACATCCGAATATTTCGACTCTCATGCAGACCGTCCGAGGATGTTGACTGTACGGAACGAAGCGGACTCTGCTAGCGACGAAGGGAAGATCCAATTTTTGTTGTACCACGAGGTACGTGTTGCTGTTGCCCCGTAAGATCTGCTGGTGCGTGAATAAAAAAAAAAAATAAATATAAAAATAAATCACGAAAAAAAAAAAAAAAAAAAAAAAAAAAAATACTGCGCATCCCCACACCAAAACACCCCCCCCGGGGGGTAAACTTGCACGCCCCCCTCCCAACGG